>CM038677.1:129937112-130149613 GCA_021605205.1 Aegilops longissima | reverse complement strand
AAATAAGATATGGATCAAAGAAAAACTACTTCTTCTGGATCCTAAATTAATAAAATAAAGAAGTGAATTTTCAAATTTTAAATAAGGAATAAATCATGTATACATCTAAACAACCTTTTCTTAAATCTAAGCAACCCTTTAGTAAATCCCCGTTTGCACTTTACGGCCCACAGCTTGTGTTCTTCGGTATTAATTCGGTTTCTGTTTGTTTGGCTTGTCTCGTGCACCACCTGAATTGAATCATAGTAATGGGACTTTGGTAATCATTGAATCCTATAGGATTGTACGAGTGTTTGATTATGCATAGAAAAAGCATAGGATTCTTTCAAAGAGGTCTGAGTGGATGAGATGTTTTCTATGAAATCTAGTGCAAATGAATCCTATGGAAAAATTCCTATGGTTTACAATCCTACGAATCAAACAACCATGATAGGAAAAATTCCTAAGGATTAGAATCCTTCAAAATTCCTTTGAGAATCCTTTGAATCAAAGAAGCCCTAAAGATGGT
Organism: Aegilops longissima; assembly: GCA_021605205.1. Classification (NCBI taxonomy): domain Eukaryota; kingdom Viridiplantae; phylum Streptophyta; class Magnoliopsida; order Poales; family Poaceae; genus Aegilops; species Aegilops longissima. The sequence goes on along the minus strand of CM038677.1, from coordinate 130,149,105 downwards.
TGTTGACCATCTTGTAGTATTGGAAGCTCTTCATGATGTACATTTCACTGCAGGCAATGGTTTCAAGGAATTTAGCATTCCGTATATCCGCTTTGTATCAATTATGTGCACGTGCACATCACATATACGATCAACCAGAACACTCATAATTCATCTCACGAAGATAGTATTGACTTACTCGAATTTTGTCCGATCATCACCAGAGATAGTCCGTTCAGGCTTGCTACTAGCCCAGAATACTTTCAAAGCGGTAAGCCAAAATGTGGTCTTAACTTATCACCTTTGAAAGTGCACACCGATGAATTTATCCGGTCGCAGTGCATCGATATTAGACCATCCATAATTAACTCGCGAAATTGCTTACTACATCGCACATGCAACAAGAGCCATAATTAAAGATTAAATCAGATCACAATGCACGTACCGATGACACAAAGTTGATGGCCGCAGAGACGACAATGCGTGATGCCACCTGACTTGGAAGGAAGACTATCCGCGGTGACAAATATGAGCAGTCACGCATAGAGCTTACTAAAAAGCTAATTTGCCCTATTCTCTTCTAAGATAGGACACAAGAGCGAGAGGTTTCAGAGACCCGTTCTCCTGCTTGCGAGTGCACGTCGGTGTTCATTATAGAGTAGACTACAATAACGGCTCAAACAATCTTTCACAAAAAAAACAGCTCAAACAATGGGAGGAGACAAAATCCCTATGTTGATTTGATGTGTTATTTACGATGGTTGACAGGTTGGATATATACGATACTATAAGAGAATGAGCAGTTTCGTGTTACCTCGCCGGCCGGGGTGGGACCAAAGATTACACCTTCGTCTCTTGTCTCAACATGGCACCCGCCGGGTTCGGGTGCCCAAACCATTACCCGTCTTAATATTTTTTACCCATATCCGCATCTCGGGTTTCAAATTGTTCCCATACCCGTACCCGTCTGGGTGCGGGTAATACCCGCGGGTATAAATACTCATCTCGTTCACCTTACCCAATTCATACTTCACCGTGTATTTTTTAACATTTCTGCATATATACACAACATATCAGCATGTATATTTCAAAATTTCAACACATATATAGCACATTTTTGCATTTCAGCACATATATACCACGATTTGTTGTGCGATGGAATACAAATGGTATTAATTTTGAAAAGTGGATAGCAATAAGCATGAACTAGATGGCACTAAACAATGTCCTATCTTTCCACCACCCCTTTGTTCAACCTTATATGATAACCAATCACCTTAATTTACTTACCTTCTGAACCAATTCCACTTTAATTTACTTACCAAACTTCTAATCAAAATATAAGGTAATTCACGGTCAGAATTTAATAAACATTTATTTACACAAGCATTATTATCGATACGTAAATCACAAGCTAACGTATTATAATATTTATATCCCGTTATAATGTACGGGCTTTGTTCTAGTATCTAAATATAAGATCTTTTAGATATTTTAATACGGTCTGCATACAGATGTATATTGACACATCTTAGAGTTTAGATTTGCTTCGTATGTATTAGAATCTTTGAAAAGACTTATATTTTTAGATCTAACTATTGGGCCAAGCTCAACAAATATAGTTCTTTTTGCTGTGAATACTGTATAGTACTTGATTTATTCGGAAACAGACTTATTCAGCACACCATGTGATGCTCGCAACAAAATGTGGTAAACCGAGAAAAATCCCAAGCGAATGAGACGAACTTGTAGCACACGATGTACTGTATAGTGCCGAGCTAGCTGTGGTTGCATTTGGACATGATGGACGGGTTGGCGAAGGGGCCGTCGAGCATCCCGCGGGCCATGATCTTGTACACCGCCTCCGTCATGTGTAGGCCGTCCCACGACACGTACTTGGACGGGTCCGGGCACGGCACCACCCCCGGGTCCGAGCAGTGGAGGGTGAGGTTGGCGTTGTACGGCCCGCCGCCGCCGCAGCACGCGTGCAGCAGCGTCCCCGCGGCGAACCCGTTCACCGCCGGGTTGGTGATGAGGCTGAGCACCTCGTTGTAGTAGTCCACGTAGGTGATGGACACGCCGTGGTGGGCGCGGCCGAGCTCGCGGAGCTTACCCTTGAGCATGCGGTTGTGGTCGGCGGTGAGGCCGTTGAGCCACCGGAGGCAGCCGGCGGAGTCGTAGTCGCCGGGCTCACCGCCGCGGTAGAAGTAGAGGTACCGCGGCACGCAGCCCAGCGGAAAGATGCCCGGCACGTAGACGTTCCTGGCGCCCAGCTTGATGAGGGCCTCCACGGAGAGCGCGATGGACCGGATCACCCGGGGCACCAGCGGCCGGACGAACCCGAGCGTCCTATTCTGGAAGAAGGGGTGGTTGTAGTCGTTGGCGCCAATCTCCCCCACCAGGAAGAGCGAGCTCTCCATGATCTCCCGCCGCTGCTCGTCGGTGGAGGCGATCGCGGCGAGCACTTTCTTGAACCACCCGATCTGGATGCCCAGGGAGTAGGGGGTGATCTGGTCCACGTTGAGCCGCTTCTTCCTGAAGAGGAGCTGGTTGAGCGCCGTGCCGCTCGCCACTGCGAAGTTGGCGCCGTAGCGGAAGTCGCCCTTCGTCGCCGGCGACTTCGCCTGCAGATACGCCGGCCAGTACGGGAACCCCAGCCTCTCCACTGCAAGCACGTACGCACTCACATCAGTCATGCATCAACGCATGCTATAACATGCATGTATGTGAATTGTGAGGTGAGGATTAATTAAGCGTGCACGTACCGATGAAGTCGACGATGAGGCGGCCGTCGGACCATCGGCCGGTGGGGCGGCCGAAGAAGGTCTCACCGTAGGGCGACCGCGACACGGAGCCCGGCGCCTTGGAGTAGTGTATGAAGTTGCCGGTGTCGATCAGCGAGTCGCCGAAGCTGAACAGACGCCGGCAGGAGCTGCTGCTGCTCATGTTTGACTTGGCCGGCGCGGACGCCGACGCCGTGGTGGCCAAAAACGCAAGAAGCACGGCCACCACGAGCCGCAAAGGCAGAGACATCGTCACAGCCCCCGCCATGGTGGGAATGAGATCGACCGGCCGGAGCTCGGAGCTGAGGCTACTATATGTGGTGTAGGTCTGGTAGGTATCGTGTGCCCACATCAATCATGGATGGCGGAAGACATGGACAGATGCGGCAACTGTTGCTCGGGGTCTCCGGCCTCCAACATTTCTAAATCGGACCGGGCATGGCGACGCGTATGCGCACGACTGCGAAGCGTCGGTGTGTTGCACGAGCTGTTTAAATTACTTGCAAGAAAATGGAACTCTTGGCCAACGGGTGGCAATGGCGTGAAGATATTCGATTTGATTCGAAGGATCAAATCGGCCGTTGACTTGTCCAGATGTGATCCAGATCTCCACTGGATCGACCGATGGGGAGCATCCATCCATTGCGATCTCGTCAATTCGTGCGCCAGTTTGGCAGTTGATGGGAGGGACAGTAGCTCACTGTGCGTAATGAAGTACGGGGTCTGATTGATCTGCCACTGTGACCAGTTTTCCTATTGAAGATTATAAACTAATACAGGTGGTACTAGCATGTCTGCAAGCAGGACACATCTCTTCTTTCTTTCTTTTTTTGCGGAATATGAGCAAAAACATACTTGTTGAAGATTATAAACGAGGTAATATCACCGTGGTGCTTAAATTTGCCATCAATATTCACTTTAGTGCATAAACTTGAAAAATATGCCGATCTGATTCTAAAACTTGAAGCGAGCGTGCAAATATGATGCTAATCCAATCCACAGATGTATAATGCGCTCACATAACACCGTATTTTGATTAGCATTAATGTACGTCTCCATGACCAGTGGGCCTCACATGTAAAAAAAAAAGGGAAATTAAACGATACAAAACAACTTACGAAGTCAAGATAGCTAACGCCGACCCGTACCAATACATCATTCATGTTTTCTTGTCAACTAAAGATAATAATAGCCTTTTTTTTGGGGGGTGAAAACTAATTGTGTTATAATGATAGTAATAAAATAACGTTCAAACATTAGCGTGTTATAAATATTATACATACAAAAAATAACTTATTTAGCAAAATGTTAGAGTAATTTTTAAAAATATTGACATCTTACTTTTAAAAAACTTATATAAATAGAATAGTATTTCTGATTATAAGAATGTTTGTATAATTTATAATAATACAAACTATTTTCCAAATTACAACTAGTAATTATTATCTTGATTACACTAATATTTGTATAATTATATGCACATGTTTATAAATCATAAATTTGTCGTTTAAGTATTTTTGTGTAATTTAAAACTATTCATCATTATTTAATATTTATAGTTTTTATAAATATATACATATGACTATAGTTAAGTTATATAGAAATTAAGAATATATGTTACGAGTGAAAGTTATCACAAGTGAATTTACATAAAATGTTGTATCCATAATTTTGTACAATTTAAATATAAGCCACGAGGTATAAGTTTTGTACATTTACTAAATAATTAGCAGGTTTGTGTTTACTAAATGTTTTCAATAAGTAAATAAGTAAATATTTTTAAAAATTAAGAGTATTTTTAATAAGTCATTTCATTTGTACGTATAATATATAAAACATGTAAATACTGAAAAATTATTTACTGTGATATAAGTTTACAAACTTTTTACAAATTTCTAAAAAACATATAGCATGTGCGAAATGGGCTGCACCGACTGCATCCCATTTGAAAGCGACGAACATGTTCCCACGCAAGACATTAATGGGTTATTCAAAAGTGTATAGCGGAGTGGCTTGGGCATGCATTTGCTCGTGCCAAATCGCAAGTTCGAGTCACAGAGGTTCTAGCTTTTGACGTTGATTTTGCCTTTTTGCTGATATATAGGGCCCACTGGTCATAGAGACATATATATACATCTGTTGAAAGTGAGTTCCATGCCACATGTGCATGCTAATCAAAATACGATGCCACATCCCCACATTATATTATAGTCCGCAGATTGGTTTAGCACCATATTTGCACGCTCGTGCCAAGTTCTAGAACCAGTTTGGCGTATTTTTCAAGTTCATGCACCAAAATGAACATTGATGACAAGTTTAAACACCACAGATGATATTACCTCATTATAAACTAATACAGGTTATGTTGCATTCATGAATGGATCCCACTTCCCAACCGGCAGAGTTGCAGCAGTCTGTGGGTTGTGATGTGGTAAGGTCTTGTATAATGCAAGGTGCTTAGGAAAAATGCTTAGCAAAATACAAGTTTTTTTTATACATCAGTGCTTATCTCTATATGAGGGATGCTTAATTAAGCACCTATCATATTCAAATAGGCACCGATATTTTAAAAAAATTAATTTATTTCTTTAAACATCTTCCCTAAACACGTTGCATTGTAAGGGAACCGGCACTACCGTAGCAAAAGCCAAGATCGGAAGGTCAAACTGAAGCTGTCGTCCGATCCGCAGCTGAAACACACAAGCACGCGCGTGCCTGCAATGGGTGGATGGAACTGAGGATGGTGTATGCATCAGTGAGTGATGCGTCCGGCCGGCCATGCCCGGACCCGATTTTCGTTTTGGTGCGTATGGTGTCTGCACTTTTTTTGCATGCATACGGGTGTGCTTAGGGCAACTCCAATGCAGGAGCCCAAATCATCCAGGTCCGTCCGTATGGGATAAACAGACATACAAGACGTTTCAACATGTGACCTCATCTATAGAAACGTCTGTTTCTGGTCTGTCTCGCCCCATCCTAAGAGCAAAGTTGGGCTGACTTTGCGTCTGAAATGAACATGAGCGGACGCTCTCTGCATCGTCCTCGTCTGGTTACATGTGACCCTAGCCCGTCTGTTATTTGCACAAAAGTGGCCCACACACCCACCGCCCACCCTTCTCGCTCCTCCTTTTCTCTCCTTGGCCCACCACAAGGCAGCCGCGGGTGCCGAGGAGCAAGCGGCTTGGTGGCGCTCCCGCCGGCCGGCCTCGCCTCACCGTCGTTGAGGACCCCGCCGCCGCGGCCGGCGAGAAGACGGGCTGCGGGACGTCCAACGAAGCCCTCGTTTTGGCACCCATTACCACCCTAAACGGATGAAATACGGATGAAGCGGATGAAATTCGAATGTTGCAGGACGTTCATACCGCTTACTTACCTTTCGAAAGAAGCATCCAAGGGTGAATGTTCTTTGTGTTTTGGACAATGCCACGAGTCTCAGCAACTCGCCGTGCCTTCTTGTTTAATACTCCCTCCGTTCCAAAATAAGTGACTCAAATTTGTACTAATTTTACATTAAAGTTAGTACAAACTTGAGTCTTATTTTGGGACGGAGGGAGTACTATTGTTTTGTATTTTTCAGAATTTATGTGCGCTCTCAAGTTACACTGAATAAAATGTTGTATTTGTATTACTCCAATTCAACATGCAGCAACTTTTTCTACCACTTATATAACAATATCAAGGTTTTTTTAACACGGTACAGATGCAAACGCTTATACATACGTGCATACACTCACCCCTATAAACCCACACACACATCCTATGAGCATCTCCGAGAGACTGAACCGGCATATCATCTTGAGATTTACGAAGTCACTATAGGCGCCTCGTCGTCGACAGGAATGTCTCCTCCCACTAAAAGCGCATCGCCGAAAATCCTGAAATAAATCCAGAAATAATGCGAGCACCAGGACTTGAACCCTGTTGGCCAGGGATACCACTGTCTCTCTAACCATCCAACCATAGGTTTGTTCGTAACAATATTAAGGTTTGAGATTGCTAACCTGATCTGCCGCTCGGTTTTCTCTACCACTTGATTTTAAATGTACAATTGTCGAAAAAAAAGTCCAAGTATATTTTTTTTCTCATATTGTTTCTATTTAGCCCCTCGTTGGCATTAAGAAGAATTGAACATGTCTACCCGCAAAAAAAAAGAGAACATGTCTGCCACAAAAAAAAATTAATTCATCCACCGGGAATATGAGAAAGTTGTAGAGCGGCACTGAGGTCTACAACTTAGATTACATGGAGTCTATGGTCTAATTATCACGTGTGAGAAGTAGATGTTGCCAATTTGTGCACTTGAGATTACAATAACGATATAATAGTACTGATTAGGATTTCGCCGTTGAGGAGTCAGCTTAAGTAAGGATATAATTGGGTTGAGTAATAGAGACGATCACGATGATGGATGTTCGCAGAATGCGAGCGAGGAAGAGCAGGCACGGTTGTTCGGCAACAGGTGTGCTCCCGATCAGGGTCGTTCTGTATGCAATGGAGGAGGCCGAATCAACAGCTTCAGTCTAGAGGAGGAAGTGGGCGCTTTGTCGCTCAGGCATCCAAGCCCCTGCTGGCCAGGAGGAGGCGTTGGCGGTGGTGATGGCGATGTCAATGCCTGGGACTCAGGAGATGCCAATTCTGATAGAACATGACGAGAGCGTGGTACGCCAGAAGAGGGTGGTCAGGGATGTCACTTAGATGCCCCACGTTCTCCATGCTTCCCTCGTCACTCTACGAGGTTGCGCAACCCTTCTCGTTTCGTTGACAAGGAGTAGGGGACTCCCCAGCCGACAATCGCTTCTGGTTGGTCTATATTGCAGATAAATGAGGAAAATCGGAAAGTGTTGACACTCGGGCAAGGTTCATCAAGCATGTAGCAAATGAGGTGTACCACTCCTCGGAAGTCTGGGGACCATGTGTTCTTAGGATTGCTGGCTGATCCTTCCGGCTGCTCCCCTAGAAGCCTTTACAATACTTCTAATGATGATCCTTTGTGATAATTTTCAATTCAATTTTGATCTCCTTTATCGCTTAGCTGGCAGTTTTCCTAGTAGTTTTTATTGTTGGTTGTAAGTTGGAGTCTGATCTTAGCCGTAATTGGGTGTGCTTTTGAGCCGCTTGAGCCTCTAGCAAGTATGCGTGTTGTGCTTGTTACACCACCATTTTAGTACCGCCCAATTTCTTTATGGACCTCGGGCTTGTGCCTAGTCTTCGAGGGGCGTTGTTGTGTGCCGCTTGTAGCGAGCATTACAATGCACACATGGATCACCACCCCAAAAGTCATTATTTAAAAAAAACATGAATTTTCAAAATGTTCATAAACTTGAATAATGTGTACAAATTTCAAAACAAATATACAAGACATTGGAAATGTTCACGAATTTGAAAATGCTCACCTATTTGGAAAAAAATTAGGAAAACAATTTTTAAAGCATGAATTTGATTATTTTTCCATTTCTTAAATGAAAATTTTCACTTAATTGTTGAAAATGTTTTAAAGAATTTAAAAAGATGACAAATGTTTTAGAATTAAAAAATATTCATGAATTTCAAGATATTGAAAACTAAAAAAATGATCACGAAGTTCAACCAGAATCCAAAAATTCAAAAAATGCTCATGTAATTCGAAAAAACATCACCGTGAGAAATGATTGCGAATTCAAAATATGATCATGAAATTCATACAAAGTCTCGAAATAAAAAAACCATGGATTCACGAAATAATGAAAGAAAAGAAAAATAAGAAAAGAGACAAACTATATCAAATAATCAGAAAAAAAACGAAGATGAGACGATTAGAAAACAACAGAAAAAAAAAACTTTTCACGAAAGCTTCTCAAAACTAATTGAGAAGCTTCCATAACCTTGTGAAAACCGTTGCGAGAGAACGGTTGATAGTGCTTGGCCGACCGGCCCTCGCTCGAGCTCGCGTGGGTGATTGTTGTGATAATCTCTACTCTTATAAAAAGTTGAGTTGGTGATGATGATGTGCCTGCCATCCTTCATTTACGACCGTTCGATTTACATCCAACGCATCTGAGACAAACTATGTCAGTTTTACAAAAGGCCCCGTGACTCCACTACTCGCTTGTAGATAACCCCTGCCTCTCACCTCATCTAGCCATCTCATGACAAAATAAGAAGAATCTGGAAAGGTCGCTGCTCTTGGTGTAAATGCGCCTCAACGCCTCTCATGCCTTCACTTGGGCGCATTGCCGACCACCACCACGACCCCCACCTCCTCGCCATCTCCTCCGCCCCCTTCCAAGTCATCCTGAGTTACATTCATAGCTGTCTAGAAAAAATAAACAAAATCGATACTCAAAAAATATTTTTTGAAGATCATTTTTTGCAAAACACAATAAGTGTTATTTCTTCATGATGTTTTGGACGCAGGTTGAACACTTGAACGCTTTTGTTTGCAAAATATATTTTTTTTATCTATTTTCTTACATTTACTATTCACCCGTATGCTTGTGAGCTCTAGAGAAGAATGAATATCCGAAGAAACCTATCGATATTTGTTAAACATGAGATGACCCGGATCAATTCATTTCGGTGTTGCGTGTAATCGCACGTGCATCTTACTAGTGTATCTCAACATGCCATACATATCAGTCATGAGGCTTCCAGGAAGCATTATCTTGGGCCTACCGAGTTGTAACCCTCTCTATTTTCTTGGCTTGGGCCTTCATGCCTAGATTGGGTTTTTTCACGGTTTTTTTAGAGAAAAAGGGCTTTTGGCCCCGGCCCCACTTTGTATTACCAAAATGAAACCCCAGTATATCAGACATCCTGTTACAAGCACGCGGGGGGTGGATAAAACAGCAACATGCGCTGCCCCGGCAAGATAGAAGTTCTAGCTACCACATAAAAATGTCAGAGAACAACTACCAAAGATAGACACTAAGCTCCAGCAAAACACAAGAGAGCTAACTCTCGCAAGGAGAGGGCGAAATTGTAATAGCGCTCGTCCGGATCTCAAGCCTTGCCGCAATCGGACAGCAACGCCGAGCACTTTCGGAGCCCTAGCCAGGGTCTGGCCACATCAGGAGGGGGGTGCACGTGCTTTCTGCTCCATCTTTCTCACCAAGTGCATCCCTCTTTCTTTTGCAGCACCTGAGCATCGAATCATCCAGCTGCTTAGAATAGCAGCAGTTTTCCTCCATAACACCTGCATCCCAAGCCAGGGAACATGATTGAAACAAATGTCATTGCGATGATTCCACAGAGCCCAAAGGGAAGCAGAATGAAGCAAGCAGTCCGCTGAGAGATTTTTGTGCTTAAGCCACCAAGCTAGCATGCACTCAAAGGACATACCAACTTGTTATGTGGATATATCAAAAATCCCTCTCCATAGCTCAATCGCAACAACGCAGCCAAAAAATAAATGATCAATAGATTCAGATTCTCCACAAAAAAAGGCATGTAGGATCATCTACGCGCTGTCTTTTTTGCAGATTGTCTCTTGTTAAGAGTTTGTTTTTGGCCACAAGCCAGAGAAAGATCTGGATCCTAAGGGAATGTTAATTTTCCAGATAATTGTAAGGTTGCCGGATCAATCCCCTAAAGTTAATAAATTTGTAAAGGATTTGTGGTAAAGACACCTTTGGCTTCAAAGTTCCAAATAACGGTGTCTTCAACGTCATTTAAAATTATACCAGCTACGCGGCTGAACAAATTGTCCCACTCTACTAGTAGTTTCTGGGTGAAACACCTTCTAAAAGTAATTTTTAGATTGGTGCCATCCCAGACCTCACTAACAGAAACATTGTGGTCATTGGCAATAGAGTATAGCTCCCAATACTGGGTAGCTAGGATAAAACAGCAACATGCGCTGCCCCGGCAAGATAGAAGTTCTAGCTACCACATAAAAATGTCAGAGAACAACTACCAAAGATAGACACTAAGCTCCAGCAAAACACAAGAGAGCTAACTCTCGCAAGGAGAGGGCGAAATTGTAATAGCGCTCGTCCGGATCTCAAGCCTTGCCGCAATCGGACAGCAACGCCGAGCACTTTCGGAGCCCTAGCCAGGGTCTCGCCACATCAGGAGGGGGGTGCACGTGCTTTCTGCTCCATCTTTCTCACCAAGTGCATCCCTCTTTCTTTTGCAGCACCTGAGCATCGAATCATCCAGCTGCTTAGAATAGCAGCAGTTTTCCTCCATAACACCTGCATCCCAAGCCAGGGAACATGATTGAAACAAATGTCATTGCGATGATTCCACAGAGCCCAAAGGGAAGCGAGAATGAAGCAAGCAGTCCACCGAGAGATTTTTGTGCTTAAGCCACCAAGCTAGCATGCACTCAAAGGACATACCAACTTGTTATGTGGATATATCAAAAATCCCTCTCCATAGCTCAATCGCAACAACGCAGCCAAAAAATAAATGATCAATAGATTCAGATTCTCCACAAAAAAAGGCATGTAGGATCATCTACGCGCTGTCTTTTTTGCAGATTGTCTCTTGTTAAGAGTTTGTTTTTGGCCACAAGCCAGAGAAAGATCTGGATCCTAAGGGGAATGTTAATTTTCCAGATAATTGTAAGGTTGCCCGGATCAATCCCCCTAAAGTTAATAAATTTGTAAAAGGATTTGACGGTAAAGACACCTTTGGCTTCAAAGTTCCAGCTAACGGTGTCTTCAACGTCATTTAAAATTATACCAGCTACGCGGCTGAACAAATTGTCCCACTCTGCTAGTAGTTTCTGGGTGAAACACCTTCTAAAAGTAATTTTTAGATTGGTGCCATCCCAGACCTCACTAACAGAAACATTGTGGTCATTGGCAATAGAGTATAGCTCCCAATACTGGGTAGCTAGGGTAGTATTACCCAACCACTGGTCTTCCCAGAATCTAATATTCTTGCCATTCCCCACTATCCAAGAATATCCTACATTGGCAGCTTTAGCAGCCCGTAGTATTCCTTTCCAAAAAGGGGAGGCACCATTTTCCGGGCAAGTAAATATATTAGGACTGTGAGTCTTATACTTGGCGTCAACAATTTGTTTCCAAATTTTGCCCTCATCCAGGAAATATCTCCTGATCTAAGAAGCTAAGAGACATAGATTCATATCAGCAATATTAGGGATGCCCAGACCCCCATGCTGCTTTAGCAGGGTTACATTACCCCAGGCAGCAAGATGATATTTAAAGTGCCCCTCATAGTCGTCCCAAAAACAGTGGGCTAGTTGAGAATTTATTAGATTGATAGCCCATTTAGGGAATTTAATAATCCCCATAAGATAGCTAGGGATAGTGGACAGGCAAGTCTTCACTAAAGTGAGTCTTTTGCCCGAAGACGTAAGTCTCCCCGCCACCCAGCCCCTCTCTTGATAATCTTATCAACGATGGGTTGAAGTTCACTTTTTAAGCTTTCTATGATGGAGAGGAGCACCTAAATATTTAATAGGAAACTCACTCAATTTGCAACCAAGTATTTGTGCAAAGATATTGGCATCATCCTCATTAATATTAATGGGAACCAGGTTAAATTTATGAAAATTAATCCGCATGCCAGATAAATGTTCAAAACAGGAAAGTAACCACTTAAGGTTTTTCGCATGGGATTTATTATTGCTGAGGAAAAGTAAGGTGTCATCCGCATATTGCATACTAATGATGCCAGCAGGATTGGAACTGGGGAAGAGGCCTTCCAGGATATTGTTTCTGGAGGCTTTAATAAGAATTTTAGTAAACACATCAGCTACTAGATTAAAAAGCAAAGGGGAATAGGGGTCCCCCTGCCTCACTCCTTTGCCTGCAATAAAAAACTCACTATTCTTATTATTAATAGTGACCCCAACAGAACCTTTGTATAAGAGAGATTTAACTTTCCTCATCCAGTTAGAACTAAAGCCTCTCTTATACATCATGTCTATCAGGAACTCTCTGTTAATCATGTCGTAGGATTTTTCGTAGTCTAGTTTAAATACAAAACCAGACTGCTTGTTGGAGTGAACAAAGTGAATAATTTCATGGGCTGCAATAATGTTCTCAGCTATATACCTGCCTTTTATAAAGGCTGTCTGATTTACAGAAATCAAATCGTTGCAGATAGGGCCAAATTTGTTAGCTGCACACTTGGCAAAGATCTTGAAGCTACAATTAATCATTGCAAGAGGCCTAAACTTTTCCATCCTAGTTGCATCAGCCTCTTTAGGGACTAGAGTAAGCAAGGAGAAATTGAGTCTATATAGGTCTAGATCCCCTTTCTCCCAAGCATCGAATAAAGAAAATAGATCACCTTTAATAAGGTCCCAAAACTGTTGATAAAATAAAAAAGAAAAGCCATCTGGCCCAGGAGCTCCTTCAGCATAAGAGCCAAATACAGCATCCTTTATCTCTTTTTCAGAGAAGGGGGTATCCAAAGTGCAATTATGTGCATCAGTCACCCTCTCTCCATCTCCCCAAAAATCATTTTTCAGGGTAATGTTAATTTTATCTTGGTAGCCAAAAAGAGTTTTGTAGAAGTTCACAGCAATGTTCATAATATCTTCAGGATCACCACAATACCTTCATTACCTTCCAGCGCCATGATCTCGCTTCCTCCTCCTTTTACGATTAGCTCTGACTTTGAAATATCCAACATTCAAGTCCCTTCCGAATGTCTCTCTCCCGGATCTCTGTCTGCCTTAATTTCTTCCTTTCTCCATATGTCTTCCAGGTCCCCTGCAATTTTTTTCATTCTCCTGTTAGTATTAGGGGAAGGAGGGTTGGATTCAGAAAAAATATCCAGACAATTGTACTCAGCCACCAAGGTTTGTTTGTTCTGTTTTGCTCGGCCTCATAGTTAGCCATCCAACCTTTGATGGCTTTTCCGAGTTTCTAATCTTGAACGCGGACATCTATGGCCTTCTTGTAAGGGCATTTGGCAGTCCAGGCTTTATGTACGACATCTCTAAAACCATCTACTTCCAAGCACCACTTTTTCAAATCTGAAATGCTTGTCTCTAGGGATATGTAAGGAACAAGTATTAATAATTAGAGGAGTATGATCACTCCCAAGTCTAGGTAGTGCTTTAAGGTTTACACCAGGGAAAGCAGAAGCCCAGTCAGTGGTCATAAACACTCTATCCAAGGTAGCCAGAATTAAATTGTCCTGGTTATTACCCCAAGTGAATTTCCTCCCATTTATCTTAAGCTCCAGCGGGCCAAAACTATTGATCCAGTCATTAAAGAGATCAGCCCAGTGTTGATTAATAACACCAGTATTTTTATCACTGGCCTCTCTAATTAGATTAAAGTCGCCTCCAATTAAGGATGGACCTGACCAGATAGAAAGTAGAGAGTGCAGTTCATTAATGAAATCTGCCTTGAACTGCTCATAGGCAGTGCCATATACTGCAACCAGCCTCCAAATGGAGTTGTCTTGTTTGTTTTTGACCAAACAAGAGATGCTGAAATTAAGTAAATCACACTGAATCATTTCAAACATATCCACCTTACACCCAACTAGGATCCCTCCCGCAGTGTTATTAGCAGGGAGCCATTTCCACTGGAAAGTAGATCTGGGGTCAAAGGCTTCAATTTGAAGAAGAGTGAATTCTTCTTTCTTAGTCTCAGAAATGCAAACAAAATCAAGGCTATTGGCTCTAATGAGCTCTTTAAGCTTATCAATTTTGATGGGCCCATTCAGCCCTCTTATGTTCCAAAAGCAACCTATCATTTATCTACAAAATCAATTTTTCTTCTCCCCCTACAGGAGCCAGATTTTCGTTTGACTTCAACCCAGGGGGAATCTGAGGCAGGTGACACATTCATATGTGCCCCTTCCTCTGACCCAGCATTACACCCTAGTTTATCATCAGAAAAACCAAACTCCTCTCCAGTAATATCAATACTAGCAGGGAGAAAAACTTCAGGATTGTCAGAGTTGAATTTATCAATTCTATCTAATTCAATCTGCTTAATAGCACAGATGTTCTCTTTAATATTATCACCGCTATCACCCAGATTAATACCCGAGCACTCTGCAGTTTTAATAAGAAAGTCATCATCTAAGCAAGCAAAGGAGTTAAGAGTACCTTTTTTCACAGTAGGTCTTTCCAAGTTTTTGATTTGTTTCAGTTCCTGAGCTTTTTGCAGGGCAGGCCTATCATCCCTCTTGTTTCTGGTGCTAACTCTAGATGCCACCACAGGGCCCCACATTTGTAAAGTATTGGTGTGCTTCTGAGGGATAGCAGCTTCTTCAAACTTGCTAAGGAGGGGGGAACCTATGCAATCATTAAGTCTTTTCTTCACTACCTCAAGGTAGCTTTTGGTCATAGGAGCACCCAGACAGATGGAAGGGCCTGCATTAACTTCATTGGTTCTAGGAGCAGGGGTGGAGCACCTTTGTATGTTCTTGGTGCCCCCAGATCCAGACCCAGCGTGCTGCTATTTGTTTTTGCCAGTATTACTGTTTGTATTATTGTTCCCAGTATCCATATCTTCTCCAAGTAAATCATCACCACTGGAATCAAACTCATCTTCAGTGTGCCTGTTCTGAGAAGGATTGTTATCGTCAGGTCCTGGAGGAATATCTGGCCCCTGACCACTATCAGCCTCAGCTTCCACAGAAAATTGCAGTAGATAGAGCTCATGGTTGATTTCCACCATCTTGTCTCTGGGAATTTTGCCAGGGTCTCTAACAGCCACCTGAATTCTTACCTTCTCATAGAAGCTCCTGAAGATGGTATGCCAATCAACATTAACAAGAACCCCCAGTATAGTAGATATCTGCGATACTACGTACCAAGAGATCCACTTTGGAGGTAGGCCTTCTATCACTATCCAAGTCTCCTCTAGAATGCCATATGCTGGCATTTCTCCATTCCAATCACTAAAAGAGATAGTTACTCCTTCCTTTTTCAGGTTGATGGAAGGGTACTCCACCAGGTCTTTTATCTTCTTATTGGGAGGGAACCTGACAATGAATTTTTTCTCATCATATTTTCTGATCTGCCAGGGCCAGTTGGTTTTCCACATATCAGAGAAACACAACCCCAGCTCCTTCTCAGAGATCTCCCCTTTTTCTATCAATACCAAACCAACATTTCCAAAGTTGAGCTATTCACAATCTTCCTTATCACCAGTTTCAATATGGAAAAAACCTAAGCCATTATTGGCACTCCCCCAATACATTGCAGCAGGGTATGGCTTGTACCAAGTGGGGCAAGCGTCCATGTGATGGCCAGGAGTCTTTGCATATGAAACAGACTTTGGGGATTGGACACATACCCACAAAGTGTCCTGGGAGCCCGCAGTTGTAACAGATCGCCCCGATGAACTTAGGGTCCACATTGAAGGAGGCATCGTCGCTACTAGCAGTAGCAACTGTCTGCTTGTACTTCTGGCTTTTCTTCTTTTTGCTTTTGCTAGAATCCGACTGACTGACCTGTGCACTCCCTCCAGCAGATGATCCACTACCCCCAAACTGAGCTTGCTGCATCTGAGGGCCGTATTGCTGAGGAAAAACCCGCGGAGGAGGCAAATATTGGAAAGGGAACTGCTGCTGGTTAGCCCATCATGCATCTCTTTGCATCTCTTTGCATCTGCTGCGCTATGATTCAACCCCCGGTATCCATACAACTGTCCCCCTGGCATCATAGCTTGGGCTGAGCCTACTGGAAACAAGGGAGGCTTGGCGAAAATCGACATCTGCGGCAGCGGGGCAGCTTGGGGTGCTGGTGGCACCATCGGCGGGGGAGCGGCCCCCTCCCGCCCAGACGGCGTGGGAGTAGGAGGACGACCATTCCGGCCCCTCCCGAGCCATACCTACCCCCCCCCCCCCCCGATTGTTGTCATCGCGACCACCACCAGCCATCTTGACAATTGAAGCGAACGGGATCTTGCCTGAATTTTTTGCCCAGAAATCTCTGGAGAAGGAGAAGAGTTTCGGGGCAAACAGGCGATCAGAATCTCCAACTGGGTGGCAATCGGCAGCAGAGAAGTCTCCAGAGATGAATTTATCTCTCCTCACCCAAAACAAACTGGATCTGCTCTGGCCAGGACGAACCCTAGGACGCCCCCGTCCCGGATCCTAATGCAGATCGGGGTGGGGAAGCGCCTTTTGAGGAGGCACAACCACTTTCCTTGCAAAAGTGATGGGGTCGGGGTAGGCGGGGTCCGCCACCAGCTCGCTGACCAGCAGGGCCCTCCTGGCAGTCACTCTTCGGCCAACGCCCCGCCTCTCCGGTGATCTGAATGGCATCGGTGGCGGCGAAGCTCGGCTATTCCGGTCTCCCTGGTTGCTACTTCTCGCCAGAGGGGAGCCTGGAGGCGTTTCAGCACAAGCTCTATCCGAGCTCAGTTTCGAAGAGACGGCGGCGGCCATGAAGAGACAACCTGCGGCGGCGATCTGGGAATCACTCCGAGCATGCTCTCCCACCTCAGAGCTCTGCGAGGATCTACGGATTTCGCCTCTGCCCTCGCCCACTTCACGAATTCCTCCGAATGAGATTGCGGAAATGCAGGCATCCTCTGCCTCTCCGCCAGCGTGGCCTCGTCGAAAATCCTCTTCGCTAGCAATATCTGCTCCTCTTCCGCTCGCAGCCGACATGATGCGGCATAGCTGCTCGCCGCCGCGCGCGTGACTGGATCCCGCGCCGCCGCCACCGCCTGATATGCCGCCTTCCACTCCTGAACCCGCCAGATCCACGATGCGGTGGCATCTCGGATCCTCATCGCCCGTTCCGTCCAATCCCGACTCCCCATCGCCATGGCTGCAGCCTGCGGAAGAGGTGAGATCAGTCTCACCATTTCCGCGAGAGCCTCCTGTCCTTGGGGGGAAAGTGGGTGGGGAAGGGAAGGGGAGGGCGTCTCCGCCCGCGGCGAGAACTGCTGGCGTCGGGGAGGCATAGCAGGGGGGCAGCGCCGCGAGATCTGCGGGGGGAGCAATGGCGTGCGAGCGTGGCGTCGCCGTGGTTGGGAGCGGGGGGAGCGGGGAGCGGGGAGCGGGGATTGGGGTTGTGACCTAATTCTATTGTCAGAAGGGAAGATCGTCTACCAAGACCTAAGAATCTCCCTGGTTTTTTCACGGTTGCTCTACCATTGTGGTCATCTAGGAGTTCTCCTATTCCAGGGAGCCCCTAGTCAGCGCCTTAAGCGCCCATTTACCCAACTAGCGCCCACGTGGCTGCTCGTGCGGTCCGGCCGAAACAACACCAGCGTTCCTGCCTCGATTGTTCGATCATGCACGTTGGTTCGAAAGTCATCCCTGTTCCCTCAGTCGTTTGACCATGTTCTGTGTAGTTAACCTATTGACAAGTTGATGTGGACCGTTTGAACAGTTGACCTTTTAAAAAAAGATCAGAATTTTTAAAAAAAATCATAGATTTAGAAAACGATCATGAATTTGAGAAGTTCACAACCTCAAAAATATCGCATTTTTTTATAAAGTAGTCTAATTTGGAAAGAGTTTAGGAAATTCAAAAAAGTCCATCAATTTTGAAAATAAGTTCACGATTTTGAAAAGGAATCATCAATCTTTTTAAAAAGAATAAATTGATTTGTAAGAAAGTTCATCAAGTTTGAAAAAAGTTCACGGATTTGATAAATGTTCGTCGAAATTGGAAAAAGTTAAAGAATTTTGAAAAAAATTGTCCATAAAATTAGAAAAAAGATCATCAATATTGAAAGAAAAAGCTCATGAGTTTGAAAAAGTTCGCGCATTTAAGAAAGGAAGAGGAAAACAAAATGAATAAAGGGAAAAAGAAATAGAAAAGGGAAACCAAATAGGAAACACGTACGTTTTTTCGGTGTTGCATTTTAAGAATAAAAAACGAGACTAGCACATCAGGTCAGGTGACCCACTTGGTTAGTGTGTTCTATGTGTTCTATACTAAACCGGTAGGAGCTTGGTTCGAATCATGCTGCCCACATGTTTTTGGGCGCCTCTATTTCTCACGTTACGTGAGTTGATGGATAACTCTCGCTTGGTCCGCTTCATATCGGGCCGGCTCACTGTAGCGAGAAATTTTGAAAACACCAGAGTTTAAAATATGGAGCTTCCGGGGGATATAGTTCCTTCCCAGCACTGCTAGCCAGTGCGACAGACTCAGAATTTTTGAAAACACCAGAGTTTAAAATATGGAGCTTCCGGGGGATATAGTTCCTTCCCAGCACTGCTAGCCAGTGCGACAGACTCAACTTGTTGTACACTATGGAGAGCGCGGCCTACTAGAAGGAAAAATGAGCTGGGTTTTACCATGTTTACTTGATTTTCGCGTTTTAACCTTTTTTCATTTCTTTCTTTATCTTCATTTTTACTCGTCTAATTCAACATGATTTTTTTTGTGTTGTTCTTTTTACTCGGTTTTCACATGCTTTTTCCCCGAATAATGTCGGTTAACAAACATAGCAAAATTGTTAAATGAACATTAAAAATGTTAAACGAGTATTTAAAAAATGTTGAAAAAGTATTAAAAAATTTGAACGAGTATTTGGAAAATTTTGAACAAGTATTGGAAAAATATTGAACAATTATTTGCAAAATGTGAAATAGTTATTAAAATGTTAAAATGAGTATATGAAAAATGCTGAACAATTTTTGAAAGATGTTGAACAAGTATTTGAAAAACAAATGTTGAATAGGTATTAAAAATGTTGAAATGATTATAAGAAAATGTTGAACAAGTATTTGAAAATCTTGAACAAGAATTTAATAGATAAACAAGTATTTGAAAAATGTTAAACAAGTATTGAAAAATGTTGAACAGGTATTTGAAAAATGTTGAGCGATTGCTTGAAAAATATTGAACAGGTATTTGAAAAAACGTTGGATAAGTATAATGTTGAAAAGTGTTTGTAAAAATGTTGAATAGATATTAAAATGTTGAATAAGCATTCTGACAATATTGAACGTGTATAAAAAAATGTTTTTGACATGTACTAAAATGTATAGTGAAACAAAAACAAATATAAGAAAACACAAAAGAAAAAGAAAGAATGGAGAAGAAAAAGTGATGGAGCACAAACTAGCGAGACGCTAATTCGCGCATGTAGATGGCCCGATCTTTCACGACGATGCTTGATTAACAGTCCGTCCCCCTGTTCCTCCTCGCAACCTCCAAGAATAATTTTTACACGCGTACAAAAATACACGAACAAAAATAATGATCCCCTTGGATCAGCACGTAGGCGTCGATGTGATGATCAACCCTCCATCGCTAGCAAATTTCCACGATGGAAAAATCACAGATGATACACAAGATATAGTCGCCCAAAACCTGGACGTTTTACTGTGTTGTTCATAACTCACCAATAAACTAAAAATGATCTGATACATGGACGCCATCTTCACTTTTATATAACGAACACATGGCCTAAGGCCCACACCACCTGGACTCCTACCTATACGTAACCAACAAAACTTGCCCTCACGGTTTGTATGGCACGTAATTAGCACCAGGGAAACTACTAACTAACAAAAGGATATACTTTTGACCCTCTTGTATGGGTTGACTGCAATTTACTCTTTGCTTCAATCTTGGCTGCTGTGTAATTTTGACCCTCTTGTATATTGCGTCTCCACAACTAATGGCACAAAAACCATGTCCACATAGCTCACGTTTCTTGCCATCTCTACCACGGTGCAATATATTTGAACGTTTGGTAGTTCCTCCAACATTCTCGAATAAGCTCTTCTCCCTCGACTCGGTTTGTTTTACTTCAATAGCAGCCACACTCTTTGATATACCAGACGTTGTCATGTTCGTATCATCCTCCCTTCCTTGAAACAAAACCGTCCTCGGTTTTGAGATAACTTTCAAAGGCACCTCCTTCTCTGGAACTCGCATGTCTACATTAATTGCACTATCCATCATCGGTTTTAATATGTGCTTCTTTCCATCATGCATGAATGTATAACTGTTAGATGTTCCGGCATGCGCTGCATCATGATCAAACTGCCACGACCTTCCTAATAGCAACTCGCACGCATCCATTGGTATAACGTCACAGTCTACCTTGTCAATATAAGCTCCAACAGTAAATGGCACACGTGCCTTATGTGTAATCTTTAATTTTCCGAAGCCATATAGCCACTCCACGTGGTGCGGTTGGGGATGCCGCCACATGGACAAACCCAATGCTTGCACGGAATCTTTGCTAATGGCATTGGTAAAGCTTCCACCATCAATTATCATCTTGCATGAACGATCCTTGATCTTGCACTGTGTTTTAAAAACACTTCATCGCTGCCCCTTTGCACCACTATCCTCCTGCACCTTCTTCACTAAGAGATTTAGACCCTTCATCGGTGCATCAACTTCTTCTTTTATTTCTTCTAACTCTTCTCTTCTTTTTCGCAAACGATCTTTCCAATCAGCAGCAAACACATCCGTTGGCATGGGAATAAAACAAATTTGTTTGCCCTTCCATGATAAAGAATAACTATTTTTCTTGACATCCCGAACAGCCCCAACACGCTTGCACCATGGGCCCCCAAGTACAAGATGACACGACACCATGGACACAGGACAAACATGAAAAAATTCCGCACAACAATATTTTCCCAGATCAAAAGTTAGCTAAATCCGATGAGTAATTTTAATGTCACCTTTGAACCACTTCAACGCGTACGGTCTTTCAAGAGGTGCCATCTTCAGCCCCAATTTTTCCACCACCTCGATGCTCACCATGTTGACTGCAGTACTCTCATCGATCGTCAGATTGACACGTCGTTCGTTCACGATGCAACGAGTGTGAAAAAGAGTGACCTCGCCAATGCCTTCCTCCTCCATCAATATGTTCCTGCTCAACATGTTGATGCTCGACTCCATAGACGATATTGCAAATTGTGTCGCCGTGACTAACCTTTGCTCTGAATACCACTTTGATGGAGCACAAACTAGCGAGACGCTAATTCGCGCATGTAGATGGCCCGATCTTTCACGACGATGCTTGATTAACAGTCCGTCCCCCTGTTCCTCCTCGCAACCTTCAAGAATAATTTTTACACGCGTACAAAAATACACGAACAAAAATAATGATCCCCTTGGATCAGCACGTAGGCGTCGATGTGATGATCAACCCTCCGTCGCTAGCAAATTTCCACGATGAGAAAATCACAGATGATACACAAGATATAGTCGCCCAAAACCTAGACGTTTTACTGTGTTGTTCATAACTCACCAATAAACTAAAACTGATCTGATACATGGACGCCATCTTCACTTTTATATAACGAACACATGGCCTAAGGCCCACACCACCTGGACTCCTACCTATACATAACCAACAAAACTTGCCCTCACGGTTTGTATGGCACGTAATTAGCACCAGGGAAACTACTAACTAACAAAAGGATATACTTCCTAATATTAAAAGGACACAACCGTACGTAAGGTAAAGGGACTAAAAAATAAACTAATCTCCATGCAATTAGGACCCAACGTGCAGCTTCATGGTCCCAATTTTAACCCATCATGGAGGTGTACGAAAGGTGGGCGTAGTCTCTTCTGGCTTAGGCTCTTGATTGTGTCCCTTGACAAGTTGATTCAAACTGTATAATATTTTATCTCTTGGTTTAATTGGTTCCAAGCCTGTGTGCATGCACACGCTCATATGTATGGGTTGACTGCAATTTACTCCTTGCTTCAATCTTGGCTGCTGTGTAATTTTGACCCTCCTGTATATTGCGTCTCCACAACTAATGGCACAAAAACCAGGTCCACATAGCTCACGTTTCTTGCCATCTCTACCAAGGTGCGATATATTTGAACGTTTGGTAGTTCCTCCAACATTCTCGAATAAGCTCTTCTCCCTCGACTCGGTTTGTTTAACTTCAATAGCAGCCACACTCTTTGATATACCAGACGTTGTCATGTTCGTATCAAAAAGAAAACCCCAAAAAAATGAAAACCAAACAAAAAATGAAGACAAACAAAGAAAAGAATGAAAAAATCAGAGAAGAAACAAATAGAAAAAACAATGAAAACAAATGGAGAAGAAAAAAAATAAAAAGAACAAAAATCGATAAAAGGAAGAAAAACCGAATAAGGTAGAAGAAAATGGAGAAAGGAAAGAAAAATTGGGCGCGCCCAGCTATTTTAAACCTCAAATATGACGCGGCCAGCTAGTTTAACACCAGTTTGGGTGTAGCTACTGGCAACGAGCGCTGCACTACGCCCTGGAGACCTGGGAATGAATCCCATGTTACCAATTTCCTTCTTTCTATTTTTAAGACTGCACGCTCTTAAACGGGCATTTGTAAAATGTTGAACAAGTATTTGTAAAATGTTGAAATAGGTATGAATTTTTTTAAAATGAGTATATGAAAAATATTAAACAATTATTTGAAAAATGTTGAACAAGTATCTGAAAAAAAATCTTGAATAGGTATTAAAAACGTTGAAATGAGAATATGAAAGTGTTGAACAAGTGCTTGAAAATGTTGAACAAGATTTTAAAAAATGTTGAATGAGTATTTGGAGAAGAAAAAAGAAAACCCCAAAAAAATGAAAACCGAAGAAAAAATGAAGTCAAACAAAGAAAAGAATGAAAAAAATCGGAGAAGAAACAAATACAGAAAACAATGAAAACAAATGGAGAAGAAAAAAGAAAAAGAACGATAATCGATAAAGGGAAGAAAAACCGATTAATGTGGAAGAAAATGGAGGAAGAAAAGAAAAATAGGGCACACCCAGCTGTTTTATACCTCAAATACGATGGGGCCAGCTAGTTTAACACGAGTTTGGGTGTAGCCTAGTGGCTACGAGCGCTGCACTACGCCCTGGACACCTAGGATTGAATCCCATGTTACCCAATTTCCTTCTTTCTATTTTTCACACTACGTGCTCTTAAACGGGCATTTGAAAAATGTTGAAATAGGTATTAGAAAATATTGAAATGAGTATATGAAAAATGTTGAACAATTATTTGAAAATGTTGAATAAGTATTTGAAAGAAAATGTTGAATACGTATTAAAAATAATGAAATGAGTATATGAATGTTGAACAAGTATTTGAAAATGTTGAACAAGAATTTAATTTTTTGAATACATATTAAAAATGTTGAGCAGTATTTGAAAAATGTTAAACAAGTATTAAAAATGTAGAATGAGTATTTGGAAATTGTTGAGCGATTGTATGAAAATGTTGAACAAGTATTTAAAAAATATTGATAAGTATAATGTTGAACAAGTGTTTGAAAAAAATGTTGAATGGCTATTAAAATATTCAACAAGTATTTCAAAATGTTGAATAAGCATTCTGACAATGTTGAACGTGTATACAAAAATGTTTTTGACATGTACAAAAATGTATAGTGAAATGAAAACAAACATAAGAAAACACAAAAGAAAAATAAAGAATGGAGAAGAAAAAAGAAAACACACAGAAAAGGAAAAACAAACAAAAAATGAAAACGAACAAAGAAAGGAATGTAAAAATCGGAGAAGAAACAAATACAAAAAACAATGAAAACAATTGAAGAAGAAGAAAAGAACAAAAATCGATAAAAGGAAGAAAAACTGAATAACGTACAAGAAAATGGAGAAAGAAAAGAAAAATAGGGCGCACCCAGCTATTTTATACCTCAAATACGACACGGCCAGCTAGTTTAGCCTAGTAGCTATGAGCACTGCACTACGCCCTGGAGACCTGGGATCGAATCCCATGTTACCCAATTTGCTTCAACATTTTTAAGAATGCACTGCACTGCACTGCACTATTTTTAAGAATGCGAGCATGTTTTCTAGGGTCTATAACAGAAAAAAAGAGTAAATGGGCCAGCCCAGAGCGAAGGGGGTTGTGCGCCAAGTTGCAAAACTCACAGAGGTTATTGGGCGGATCCATTTCTTCTACTTTATCCAGTGCCCCGTTTCTTTCGAGATGTATTGTTATTCTTGCTACCATCAGGATAGATCTGTCCTCTTCCTCGGTTTCCTCCTATATATATGGAGGTGTTGTGTTCGGTATGTTTTAGAAAAAACAACTTCATATGTTAAATATTCGGCAATCATAAAAATTGTACACGAATATAAAAAATGTTCAAGAATTCGACAAAATGTTCTCTGATCTGAACAATATTTATGAATTTAAGAATACTCAATAGGTATAACAAATGTTCATGAAATTTAATTTTTTGACGAACTTGAATTTTTATAAGAATTTTAGAAATGTTGAATTTTCAAAAAGTTCATAAATTCGAAATAAAATCTTATTTTTTCAGAAAGCGGGATTGAGAATATTCCTGGATTTGAAGAAATTTTCATGATTAAAAAAACACTTGGATTTCGGAAAATGTTCTCCTCCTAACCATTATTTGTCGCCCAAAAGAATGTATCTAGACGTTTTTCATTGCTAGATACATCTGTTTCAGCGACAAGTAATATGGATAGGAGGGAGTATTAACTTTTGATAAAATATTTTGATTCTTTTATAAATTGTTCAAAAATTTTAAAAATGGGAAAATTGAAAAAGGAAAAGGAAAACAAAAGAAAGTTGTTTGAAAAGAAACACATGACAAAAATTGGTTTGGGAAAGGTTCGGGATCCTTCCCACAAGCGATGGAAAATGTCAAAATACATAAATGCACAGGGCCAAAGCAATTACAGGAACAATCGAGCTGGGCGTTTGGTCCTTATTCCAAGCAGTACATGTGGAATTGGAGCTGCTATTAACTAGCCTATGACCTAACTCTTTAAGGATAATGACTCTTCATGTGGCTCCTTCCGAAGTCTCCCACCCAACGTCACTGCCACTACGAACTAGTGCCGCCGGTCCTGAACATAGCGATGTCGCCTCATGCCCCCCAAGTCTCATGATGTTTTCTTTGTCGCCGTTTTTCACATGAGCGTATATTTTTCCAACTGGTTTGGTACTTTTCTTGATTTAGAGTTCATGTTGTCCACCACGCCTACTTACATCTACTGAATGTTGAATCACGACCGATGTCAGAAACCAACCATAGAAAGAGAGGTCAACCCAGCTAAGGAACTACAATATGTTCTGTCGGAGCTATTTATGTAGGGTAATGTAGCAGAAAACAAAAAATTTCCGACCTACGCACCAGCCTAGGACCACTATGGAGACTGCATACGTGGTTTAATCTTTTTCGTTACCGACTCGTAGCGCAGCGGGAAGTAGAGTCGATGACGATCGGCGGTGCAGATCCCCGCAGCTAGGATTTACAACCTCCCAACCGCGAGGATGTATACCCTCATCTGCTCCTCGAGACAGCCCTCGGGAGGCGGTGAACAACCCCACTTCAGGCGGTGTCGCGGACAGCCCTTTGGGAGGACCTTCGAAACTCGGACGGTCACACGGACAGCCCTACGGGAGGACCTTCGAAACTCGGACGGTCACACGGACAGTCCTTCGGGAGGCACTCACGAACTATGACCGAAACTACGATCTCTCAACAGAGTTGCACACATACGGTGTCATCTATCCGGCAGGGCTTCGTCGTCCAGAACTAGTTCCTGCCGGAACCCAGACAGCCTTACGGCTCTACGAAACTCTTTTCGTGGGAGGGAGAGAAGAAGCCAGATAATGCATGGCATGTGTATGAGAGCAAGGGATGATCCTCTAGGCAGCCCCCTCCACCCCTATTTATAGGCCAAGCCCAAGGGTGGCTTCTCCAAGAAGCCAAGGGGGGAAATACCAAAAAGGCCCTCAAGGTGGCTTCTCCAAGAAGCCAAGCAAAAAGCGCTTTCACTATTCATGACGACATTTTTCAGCGTTCGTTCGAACTGAAAATATTTATGTGGGCTCAGAACATTTCTAGTACCCACTAAAATAATTTTCAGCACGTTCCGAAACAATTTCGGTTTAGTGATTTTCATCTGCGAAAAGCAAACAAGAATGCGTTTTCACTATTCATGAAGACAATTTTTCGCGTCCATTAAATCCGAAAATATTTCTGTGGGTCTTAGAATAATTCCAGTACCCACTAAAATGATTTGGGATTCGTTCTGAAACAATTTCAGATTAGTGAATTTCATCTGCGAAAAACAACCAAAGCGGTACCGGCAACTCCGAAACATTTTCGGTTTTTATTTCTGAAAATTCTAAAAAGTTTCCAGAATGATTCTGGCACCCTCCAAGAATTATCAGGCATGTGCCGAAACCATTTTGACTTAATGGCATACCCCGAAACAACTTTTTCGGTTTCACTAGAACTCATCCGGTGACCTCTCTTTTCAGAACTTTTCTGATGTCTCGAAAAACCTTTTTCGAAAACTTTCTCTCAGACTCCCTGTCTAGTATTTAGCAGATAGATGACCCTTAAGCGTGTGACCCTACAGGTTCGGTGAAGTATAGACATGACCTGGAACCTCTTCCGATCAATGATCAACATCGGAGCCGTGGACACCCATATTGACCCCTATACCCACACGAATGAATATTCGAGTGAACCTCCAGTTGCCGTGAGCTATTCCTGTTGACTCTCGATATGTCACAAACACCCGAGGTGAGATTTATTGCATTCCTGTGGATCAACAATTTGTCCACCATGCAAGTTACCTCGTTACCGGTTTTGTTCTCTTTTCTCATTTCCGTGTTCCGGCATCCCAGTGATCAAATCACACTGTGTCTGGCCAGACGATGATGGATACCATAACACCGAGAGGGCCCGAGTATATCTCTCCATCGTCGGAGGAGCAAATCCCAATCTTGAGCTATCAAGTTACTTGACATACTTTTCCATGAACCCGTAAGCCGCCGTAATAGCCACCCATTTACGGATGACGTTTAACAAACCCCAAAGTTCATGAAGCAAGCATGAAGAAACTCGATACTCTCATGGTCTAAGGAATCATGCAAATGTTAACCATCTCTGTGTTATGTACCATTAACTTTTGACGAATGAATCTCATAGCATAACATCAATCCGGGTCGATTCAACACAATTATTCTCTTAACATTGTGCCCTCAAAGTTGCTGGCATTGACACATTGACATGCACATGATCAGGAAAACAGAACCATCATGCAACACTTGAGCTAGTCTTAGAGGCCAGACTAAGAATACTTCTTACCGTTTATTATTCCACACATGCATATGAGTCTTCCTCCGAGCCTCCTGTTATTGCAGACTCGAGAACCATAGCAGTTATAGCATGAACATAAACATAATTATGAACTTGGAGATAATATCATTTATTATTGCCTCTAGGGCATATCTCCTACAATTCATGCAAAGCTAGCGCAGCGCCAGCCGCCGAAATGAATGTGCATAGTAAAGATTCTAACCCACATAACCCCTGGTCCGTCCACGCCACATTCAACCCATGTGAATGATCAAGTTTGTTCACACTAAATACGTTTTCCTGTTAGCATATAGTAATGCATAAGGTTAAGCTAATGACATCAAATATGAAACCCTTTACTATTCTAAATTTCTGGTCACTACCTTATGCTTTCGTCGATGTGAAGTTATATCTTCGGAAATATGAATGGGCAAACGTTCGCTGGGTGGGAGCTCTTAGCAAATGACTTCAAAGCAGTTGGATCATGATAAAATGCATGGCATTTTAAAAATATACACTGGGTTCCCGCCAATTCTTTTCTTAACATGAAATTTTTTCATTCCTTCAATACATGGATTTTTTTTTGAAATAGGAACCCATGTTCCATTGAACAGTAGGCATATCAATATTACTGGCCACAAGCACTTACATCACTTGGCACATCTCCAACCACAATCACTGGGGAAGTTCACCATTAGCTCCAAGAGCAGCAAGGGCATGAGCCAAAGAGTTACAATTTACATGGAGCAAATGAGACAATAATAAAATTAAATTATAGTCTAATCAATTAACGCCATATCTCGGAACATAACACCAGTTGGTGCCAGATCAAAAACATTCCTCTGCAAAGCCTTGGCGAGGTTCACGCAGTCTGTTTCAATATGTAGAGTAGTTTGTTTTTAAACGAAAGCAGAAGATTTGCCTCATATCTTTACCTAATCATAAAGCATGGAGTGCTTCTGCCGGCTCACCGTGGCGTCACTTTACAAAACCCCTTTTTTTCTATAAATTTGCCCGCGGTACACGTTTAAGTTACAGTGGAACCCTTTTTTGCATTTTCTTTGAAAACCCCCTGACATTTCAGGTAATCAACCCGCCATCAATATTTAAGTCAGTCGAATCGTTTTTTTGTTAAAAACAAAACCCTTGACTTTTCGATTAATCAATCCGCAGTTTATCTAAAACAATAATCCATATATTTTAAACCGTAACTCTGATTTTAACATGTTATATATGAAATTTGATTAAAAATGTGTAGAATCAATATATGATATTATTTTTAGCTATTAAATATTTCTATAGTATTGCTTTTGTTGCAAACTTAATCTATAGTGCACAGTCCATTTTTCTTTCGTACCGGCGGCGATCAAAATTGCAAATAAACACCCATTAAACCAGATTGAGAGGAAAAAACATCAATAACCACGCATGCACACCTCTGAAAAACCTCACGGGGAAAAACAACATATTTCTCATCTTATTCCGAGTGAGAGAGAGAGACGCCTTAGGACTGACCACATTCAAATGCGTTTTCGTTGTGTGAGCACCGAGACCACCGTTGGCAACACAAATGTGATGCCATATGAAAATAAAGGACGTGGACCTATTAGAGTCCTGAGTCATGGTTATTGGGTTAAGAGCACGTGTTATTCACTCTCGTTGCAATGCATACTCTTTTGCTGGTCGATTATAGTGGAAATAATCGGTCCATGTGAACGTGATAGCTAGAGAGCTTAAGTACAAACGATCAAACATCTTATAGACGGCCTAGCCTGAAGATGCACACTCACAAACGGGAGCCTAAAGGCGCATCTAGTTGAGCTCGGACCATATTTTTTTGCGCCCAAAGGCGTTTCTGTTGTTAAAACAAAACTATAGGTACTGCAAACACGCATTCGGTGAGAATCGAAACAAAGACCTCCCGGTCAATCGTAGTTGCACTAACCAAAACACCTTTCTCACCGTATGTGCTCAGTTACATATTTTTTCCCATTTCATCTATTTCTTTTTTCTATTTATATTCGTATTTCTTTTTTCCATCTTTATTTGGAATGTTTTTCTTCATTTTTTATTCCTTCCTTCTGCTAAATTGAATGATCTTTTTTCAAAATCAGTGAATTTTTTTCAAAAATGATGATTTTTTTTTCAAAATCGATGAACATTTTTTCCATATCGATGAACATAAAAAAATTGATGAACTTTTTTCAAATCGATGACCCTTTTTATAAAATCGATGAAGATTTTTTCAAATTTCATGAACATGTTTCAACTCGATAAATTCTACAAAATCGATGAACTTTTTTCATAATCCATGAACTATTATTCCAAATTGATGAACTTTTTCTGAATTCGATCAACTATAATAAAAATTCTATGAACTTTTATTCAAATTCGATGAGCTTTTTTCAAATTTGTGTACTTTTTATCAAAATTGGTTAATTTTTTTCAAATCCGTGAACTTTTTTCAATACCCGGTGAACTATTTTCCAACTCATGATTTTTTAATTCAAAATCGATGAACATTTTCATAACCCCGTGAACTATTTTCAAATTATGATTTTTAATTCAGAGTCGGCGAATGTTTTTTCAAATCAATTAACTTTTTTGAACTATTTTTCAAATTGATGAAACTTTTTAAGACTCATGAACTTTACAATTTTATGTTTTTTTCGAGATCATGAACTTTTTCCAATTGGCGATTTTTTTCAAAATAATAAATTCAATTCATTGTTTTTGTGAATTCTTTTTCAAATCTATGTTTTCGTCATTCAGTTTTAGTGGCTATATAATACTACTACTAGCAAATGTGCTCGCGCGTTGCAACTGGAGAAACAAATCCTATGTGAGTACATTTATAAATAAAAAAAAACTTTGCACAACCAAAATTTTAAAGCAATGTTGTCACTAAAAAAAATGGAAATTTGGGAATTAAAGCCAATTACTGCCATTGAGAAAACTTGGCTTGTGTACATATTGAATTTGATTGTCAAACTATTATGGAGCAATATAAGCAACCATAGTTATAGAACTTTATAAACGACTGGCCTAGAATAAATGTTTAGAAATGAAAAAGCGGAAGTAAACAAACCACACCATAAATTAGAGGACAATAAAACACACATGTAAGCTACGGGCTTTGTTATTAGCGAACATGGTACTGTACACTCTCATGAAAAAATTGGTGAACTAAATTATCATTTAAATTCGAATAATTTGGATCACTTTTAAATAGAGGTACTTCAATAACCTCAAGATATTCAGTCATGCAAATAAAACATAACACTCTGTAAATACTGTATTTTGCATATTCCACATCTCATATATTTGCTAAAGAGTCGTTGTACAATAAGATATCTATAGCTTATTATTCTTTCACAAGAAGTTAGTTTAAAAGCATTGTATCCATTATCTTACAAGGAGATACACACAGGACCGGGCCGGGAAAAACCGGGGCCCTGTGCGAAACTCCCTATCTCACAAAAAAAACTAACGAGCAATTATAATGTATACATATCTTGCAGAAAAAAAATTATAATGATCAATTCAACGAGATGACGTCGGCGAGTCTAAAATTTGAGAGAGGATGCGAGGTCGTGAGGAAGGCAACAGCGGCAGCAACCTGTCGCCCCTGAATCCGAACCCCGATGATCCTATCGATCTAACGACCGGGGACCGCGAGACGAGGCGCATCAGCGGAGGCGTCGAGGCGACGAGAGTAGACGAGGCATCGAGGCGTCAGAGGAGGCCCACGGTCACATCAGGGTTTCCTTTTCTCAGGATCCCGATCCTATAACGATCGAGTAGATTTTTTTGTGTGAACCAACCTGTGGTTGGATGGTTAGAGGGACATTGGTAACCCCAGCCCACTAGGGTTCATGTCCTAATGCTTGTATTATTCCAGGATTTATTTCGGGATTTCTGGCGATGCGCTTTCAGTGGGAGGAGAAGTTTCCGTCGACGACGAGGCGCCTATGGTGACTTCATAAATTTCAAGATGACATGCCAGCTCAGTCTCTCGAAGGTGCTAATAGGGTAGTGTGTGCGTGTGTGCGTTCATAAGGGGAGTGCATGCGCGTATGTATGAGCACTTGCGTCTGTACTGATGTTCAAATAGAGTATATATTTTTTATTTCGCGATCGAGTAGGAGGAGTCAAGGAGTACGATCCCGGATCCCGTTCAGCGCTCGTTGCTCGATGGCCTCATCGCCTCGAGCCGTCAACTCCAGCTGTTGGCAAACGTAGCATGCAATTTCAAAAAAATTCCTACGCTCATGCAAGATCTAATTAGGAGATGCATAGCAATGAGAGGGGAGAATGTGTCCACGTACCCTCGTAGAACGAAAGCGGAAGCGTTTGACAATGCGGTTGATGTAGTCGAACTTATTCTCGTTCCGACCGATCAAGCACCGAAGTACGGCACCTCTGAGTTCTGCACATGTTCAGCTCGATGACGTTCCTCGAACTCTTGATCCAGCAAAGGGTCGAGGGAGAGTTTCGTCAGCACGATGACATGGTGACGGTGATGGTGAAGTGACCCTCGCAGGGCTTTGCCTAAGCACCGCGAGAATATGACCGAAGGCGTAAACTGTGGAGGAGGGCGCCGCGCACGGCTAGGAATCAATGTTATGTGTTCTAGTGGTGCCCCCACATATATATAGGTGGGAGAGGGAGAGGGGCAGCAAGGGGCGCCCCAAGTAGGAGTAATCCTACTTGGGCGCCTCCTACAAGTCGGCCTCCCCCCCTTCCATTAGTGTGGAGGGAAGGAAGAGAGGGAGGGAAGGAAAGGGAGGCCAATCCTCCTTTCCTTCTCCCTTCCCTCCTTTCCTTTCCCCCTTATTTCGTCCTATAGGGGGCGCAAAGCCCTTTAGTGGCTGGTTTGTCCCTCTCTTGGCCCATTAGGCCCATATACTTTGCCGGGGGTTGCCCGGAACCCCTTCCGGTGACCCAATAAGTACCCGGTATCCCCGGAACACTTTCGGTGTCCAAATACTATCGTCCTATATATGAATCTTTACCTCTCGACCATTTCGAGACTCCTCGTCATGTCTGTGATCTCATCCAGGACTCCGAACAACATTTGGTTACCAAATCACATAACTCATATAACACAAAATCGTCATCGAACGTTAAGCGTGCGGACCATCTGGGTTCGAGAACTATGTAGACATGACCGAGACACCTCTCCGGTCAATAACCAACAGAGGAACCTGGATGCTCATATTGGTTCCTACATATTCTATGAAGATCTTTATCGGTCGTACCTGGATGCTCATATCGCCTAAGCACTAAGACAATATGACCGGAGGCGTAAACTGTGGAGGGGGGCACCTCACACGGCTAGGAATCAATGTTGTGTGTTCTAGCGGTGCCCCCCTCATATATATAGGTTGGAGGGGAGGACAGGCATCCAAGGGGTACCCCAAGTAGGAGGAATCCTACTTGGGCGCCTCCCAATTCGGCCTCCCCCCTTCCATATTCATCCAGAGGGGCAAGGAACAAGGAGGGAGGAGAGAAGGAAGGGGGAGGCTGAATCCCTCCCCTTCCTTTCCCTCTTCCCCTCTTTCCTTCCCCCCTATTTCGGCCTACATGGGGCGCACCAGCCCCCTAGGGGCTGGTTTGTCCCCTTCTTGGCCCATTAGGCCCATGTAGTTGCCGGGGGATGCCCGGAACCCCCTTCTGGTGACCCGATATGTACCCGGTACCCCCAGAACACTTCCGGTGTCCGAATATCATCGTCCTATATATGAATCTTTACCTCTCGACCATTTTGAGACTCCTCGTCATGTCCGTGATCTCATCTGGGACTCCAAACAACATTTAGTCACCAAATCACATAACTCATATAATACAAAATCGTCATCGAACGTTAAGTGTGCGGACCCTACGGGTTCGAGAACTATGTAGACATGACCGAGACACCTCTCTGGTCAATAACCAACAGCGGAACCTGGATGCTCATATTGGTTCCTACATATTTTGCGAAGATCTTTATCAGTCGTACCGTAATGACAACATACGTTATTCCCTTTGTCATCGGTATATTGCTTGCCCGAGATTCGATCGTCGATATCTTCATACCTAGTTCAATCTTGTTACCGACAAGTCCCTTTACTCGTTCCATAATGCATCATCCCGCAAATAACTCATTAGTCACATTTCTTGCAAGGCTTATTATGATGTGCATTACCGAGAGGGCCCAGCGATACCTCCCCGATACAAGGAGTGACAAATGCTAATCTCGATCTATGCCAACCCAACAGACACCTGCAGTGATACCTATAGAGCATTTTTATAATCACCCAGTTATGTTGTGACATTTGATAGCATACAAGGTATTCCTCCGGTATTCGGGAGTTGCATAATCTCATAGTCAAAGGAATATGTATATGACATGAAGAAATCAATAGCAATAAAACTTAACAATCATTATGCTAAGCTAACGAATGGGCCTTGTACATCACATAATTCTCCTAATGATGTGATCTCGGTCATCAAATGACAACACATATCTATGGTTAGGAAATTTAACCATCTTTGATTAACGAGCTAGTCTAGCAGAGGCTTACTAGGGACACGATGTTTTGTCTATGTATCCACACATGTATCAAGTTTCCGGTTAATACACTTCTAGAATGAATAATAAACATTTATCATGATCTAAGGAAATATAAATAGCAACTTTATTATTGCCTCTAGGGCATATTTCCTTCAGTCTCCCACTTGCACTAGAGTCAATAATCTAGATTACATTGTAATGATTGTAACACCCATGGAGTCTTGGTGTTGATCATGTTTTTCTCCTTGAAGAGGCTTAGTCAACGGGTCTGACACATTCAGATCCATATGTATTTTGCAAATCTCTATGTCTCCCTCCTTGACTTGATCACGGATGGAGTGGAAGCGTCTCTTGATGTGTTTGGTTCTTTTGTGAAATCTGGATTCCTTCGCCAAGGCAATTGCTCCAGTATTGTCACAAAAGATTTTCATTGGACCCGATGCACTAGGTTTTACACCTAGATCGGATATGAACTCCTTCATTCGCTGCTTTTGAAGCAGCTATGTACTCCGCTTCACACATAGATCCCGCCACGACGCTTTGCTTGGAACTGCACCAACTGACAGCTCCACCATTCAATTCCACCATTCAATATAAATATGTATCCGGTTTGTGACTTAGAGTCATCCGGATCAATGTCAAAGCTAGCATCGACGTAACCATTTACGACGAGCTCTTTGTCACCTTCATAAACGAGAAACATATCCTTAGTCCTTTTGAGGTACTTCAGGATGTTCTTTACCGCTGTCCAGTTATCCACTCCTGGATTACTTTGGTACCTCCCTGCTAGACTTATAGCAAGGCACACATCAGGTCAGGTACACAGCATAGCATACATGATAGAACCTATTGCTGAGGCATAGGGAATGACTTTCATTTTCTCTCTATCTTCTGCAATGGTCGGGCATTGAGTCTGACTCAACTTCACACCTTGTAACACAGGCAAGAACCCTTTCTTTCATTGATCCATTTTGAACTTTTTCAAAACTTTATCAAGGTATGTTCTTTGTGAAAGTTCAATTAAGCGTCTTGATCTATCTCTATAGATCTTGATGCCCAATATATGAGCAGCTTCACCAACGTCTTTCATTGAAAAACTCTTATTCAAGTATCCTTTTATGCTATCTAGAAATTCTATATTCCAATCAACAATATGTCATCCACATATAATATTAGAAATGCTACAGAGCTCCCACTCACTTTCTTGTAAATACGGGTTTCTCCAAAAGTATGTATAAAACCATATGCTTTGATCACCTCATCAAAGCGTATATTCCAACTCCGAGATGCTTGCACCAGTCTATAAATGCATCGCTGGAGCTTGCACACTTTGTTAGCACCTTTAGGATCGACAAAACCTTCTGGTTGCATCATATACAACTCTTCTTTAAGAAATCCATTAAGGATTGTAGTTTTGACGTCCATTTGCCAGATTTCATAATCATAAAATGTGGCAATTGCTAACATGATTCAGACAGACTTAAGCATCGCTACGGATGAGAAAGTCTCATCATAGTCAACTCCTTGGACTTGTCGAAAACCTTTCGCGACAAGTCGAGCTTTGTAGACAGTAACATTACCATCAACGTCAGTCTTCTTCTCGAAGATCCATTTATTCTCTATGGCTTGCCGATCATCGGGCAAGTCAACCAAAGTCCATACTTTGTTCTCATACATGGATCCCATCTCAGATTTCATGGCCTTAAGCCATTTTGCGGAATCTGGGCTCATCATCGCTTCCTCGTAGTTCGTAGGTTTGTCATGGTCTAGTAACATGACTTCCAGAACAGGATTACCGTACCACTCTGTTGCGAAATGTGCTCTAGTTGACCTACGATGTTTGGTAGTAACTTGAACCAAAGTTTCATGATCATTATCATTAGCTTCCTCTCTAGTTGGTGTAGGTATCTGTAGGATCTTGAGAAGAGGTGTCTAGAGGGGGGGGGGGGTGATTAGACACTAAGTACCAAAGTTGCAGTTTTTAACCTTATTAAAATTTAAGTGGAGTTTAGGCACAAGTTTAACATTCTCAATACATAAAAGCAAGCATGCAATGAGTATATGAGCAGCGGAAAGTAAAGCATGCAACTTGCAAGAAAGTAAAGAGAAGGGTTTGGAGAAATCAAACGCAATTGGAGACACGGATGTTTTGGCGTGGTTCCGATAGGTGGTGCTATCGTACTTCCACGTTGGTGGAGACTTCAACCCACGAAGGGTAACAGTTCTTGCTGAGTCCACGGAGGGCTCCACCCACGAAGGGTCCACAGTAGCAACCTTGTCTATCCCACCATGGCCGTCGCCCACGAAGGACTTGCCTCACTAGCGGTAGATCTTCACGAAGTAGGAGATCTCCTTGCCCTTACAAACTCCTTGGTTCAACTCCACAATCTTGTCGGAGGCTCCCAAGTGACACCTGGCCAATCTAGGAGACACCACTCTCCAAGAAGTAACAAATGGTGTGTTGATGATGAACTCCTTGCTCTTGTGCTTCAAATGATAGTCTCCCCAACACTCAACTCTCTCTCATAGGATTTGAATCTGGTGGAAAGAAGATTTGAGTGGAAAGAAACTTGGGGAAGGCTAGAGATCAAGATTCATATGGTAGGAATGGAATATCTTGGCCTCAACACATGAGTAGGTAACTCTCTCTCGAAATAGGATCTTTGGAAGTGTAGGTTCGGTCGATGGCTCTCTTCACGAATGAAGAGGAGGTGGAGGGTATATATAGCCTCCACACAAAATCTAACCGTTACACACAATTTACCAATCTCGGTGGACCGAATCATAAAACTCGGTCAGACCGATTTTAGTAAACCTAGTGACCGTTAGGATTTTCGGTGGGACTGATTTGCATCTCGGTAGGACCGATATGGTTAGGGTTAGGGCATAACGTAATCTCGGTGAGACCGATTACACAAACTCGGTGAGACCGATTTTGGTAATTAGCTAACGGAGAGTTGGTCGAGCAAACTCGGTTGGACCGATTACTCAAACTCGGTGGGACCGATTTTGGTAATAAGTTAACCAGAAAGTTTGCATTGTAATCTCGGTAGTACCGATTCTCAAACTCGGTGAGACCGACTTTGATAATGGACACACAGAGAGATTACAATCCCATCTCGGTGATGCCGAGATCCCTATCGGTAGGACCGATTTGCCTAGGGTTTGTGGCAGTGGCTATGACATATGGAATCGGTGGCGCCGGATAGGAAGAATCGGTGAGACCGATTTTGGCTTTAGGTTTAGGTCATATGTGTGGAAATGGGAAAGTAGTTGAGGGTTTTGGAGCATATCACTAAGCACTTGAAGCAAGAGGCTCATTAAGCAACACCTCATCCCTCCTTGATAGTATTGGCTTTTCCTATAGACTCAATGTGATCTTGGATCACTAAAATGTAAAATGAAGAGTCTTGAGCTTGAAGCTTTAGCCAATCCTTTGTCCTTAGCATCTTGAAGGAGTTCCCACATCCTTTAGTCCATGCCACTCCATTGTTGAACTTATCTGAAACATACTAGATAAAAGTGTTAGTCCAACAAGAGATATGTTGACATTAATTACCAAAACCACCTAGGGAGCACTTGTGCTTTCAATCTCCCCCTTTTTGGTAATTGATGACAACATACATCAAAGCTTTAGATAAAGATATAAAGAATAGCAAGTAAAGCTTTGGAAAGACATGTAACAGTCATAGGCTCCCCCTACATGTATGAAATCATGTGAATATGGAATGTAGAAGCATGTGATAGCATAACCATGATAGAGCAGGCAATGTGTTACATGTATCTTGGCCATATGCATTAGAGCAAAGAATATTAAAGGAAATACCTTCATGCCCACGAGTCCTTCTTGCAAACAGTATGTACATCAGCAAGAATTCCTCATACACATGATTGTGATGCATATACTTAACTTGTAGTCTTGAGTTGGCTTAGGATGGAATGAACCTGCGTAAACAAGGTTAGATAACAC
The DNA here is from genome assembly GCA_021605205.1 of Aegilops longissima. Lineage (NCBI taxonomy): Eukaryota > Viridiplantae > Streptophyta > Magnoliopsida > Poales > Poaceae > Aegilops > Aegilops longissima. Next base: position 130,110,860 of record CM038677.1, on the reverse strand, counting down.
AGATGCACCTACTAGCCAGAGCAAACAAAAGAAACCACATACCAAGACTGGGATGACATGTTGGGAGTGAGTACTAAGTACTACATTTGATTTGACATGTCCCCAAGAATAAAGATATGCAATGAATTTAGATGATTTCTTTCCCTTAGATGTCTTGCTCCCCCTGAATCTAGCATGGGATACTGGGAGAAGACAGGAAACAGGAAATCAAAGCTGAAAGATATAAATGAACAGAGCTAATGCAAGCTAATGCAGATAAGCACATATGAACATGTCTTTCCCCTCAAGAAGATATGTGGCATCTCTCCTCTTGAACACCAAGCATCTGGGATCCTTGAGAAATACTTTTATCTAGTATTCTCTCCCCCTGGAGATCTCTCTCTCCCCCTGAAGGATCTCTCTCTCCTTCTCTGAAGTGATCTCTCTAAGTGATAAGCTTTGATGTGCTCTCTCTCTCCCCCTTTGACATCAATTTCCAAGAAGGGCTTGATAGAAAAATTTAGCTCTCTCTCCCCCGCTGGAATTTGTCGTGAATGGGTTTGATCCTTGAGTCACAACCTAAAGCAATGATAAAAATGTGATGCTTGTAGAGGACAAGATTCATTGAGTGGAGCTGGATCAAAATAAACACAAAATAAGTGGCAAACCATTTTTCCTGTTGTGAAATGGGTGGCACCGAGTGGTATGCTTCGGTGGTACCAAAATTTTTCGGTTGGACCGAAAATAAAAAATCGGTGTAACCGAGTTCATCGCAGAGAAAACACTTGTCACCTCAGCTCACTTGACTAATAAGATCACACAAAGATTTGCAAGGAATTTACTGAAAGATTTGCAATGAATTGGAATGCAGAAAATGCAGAGCAAACAGAAAGAAATCTAGATGAAGTTTTTTTTGAAAGGGGAAACACATATGCATGTAACAAATGCAAAAACTCAGAAAAGAACACAAGATAACTTCATCTAGAGATGGCCGGCGACACAGTCACCTATGTTAGAGTATATTGACTTAGGAGTCAAGTGAGATCACTTGATCATAGGTCATACTCATCGTTTAAGCTCAAAATGGGGTTGCCATTTTTTGTTTCAGCATCCTGATGTATTCTCATCTCGTCGAGTTGCTTTAACTCATGACTTGGAGTAAAGCTTCTCTAAGACGGAATAACATACCTTGGTTGGTGGTGTCGTCCATGTAGTTGAACTTGTGTGGGTTGCTCAAGGTTGATGTAGCTCATCAAGAATTTGGAGCACCACTTGGAATTTGAGTCCATCTACCTACATGGGTTAGTTCGTGCAAGGAAGAGCACTTGTGTATCCAACAATGACAATATGAATCTCAACATAGAATTTGTCAAAGGATATGTTTAAATGGTTTTGTGCTTCCTTGGCTTCAACCACCTTGTGTAGAGACTTGGTGATGTAGAGACTGCTCAAGATATGAGTGGTTTACAATCTCATGGATTTTAATTCAACCAAGTACCTACATGAGTTAGATAACATGCAAGATACAAATATATCCAAGACATAAGATTTCCATCATAGGTGAGATATCAAGGATTAGGCATAAGCTCATGTCTTGCATGTATCCAATGGAGTTTCTACTCCAAGTTTGAAGCATCAATGATGTTCAATTCTCCTCTTAACCCGCAAAACACTTTCTCATCAAGAGGTTTAGTGAATATATCCGCTAATTGCTTTTCGGTGCGAACATGCTTAAGATCAATGTCACCCTTAGCAACATGATCTCGAATGAAATGATGACGGACTTCAGTATTGTTAGTTCGAGAATGTTATACGGGATTATGACCTATTTTGATAGCACTTTCATTGTCACAAAGCAATGGAACATGTTTCACATATATCCCATAATCTTTAAGAGTTTGGGTCATCCAAAGTAATTGAGCACAACATGAACCTGCGGCAATGTATTCCGCTTCGGCAGTGGATAAGGATACCGAGTTTTGTTTCTTGGAGGACCAAGACACAAGAGATCTACCAAGAAATTGACAAGTACCCAAAGTGGACTTTCTATCAACCTTGTCACCGGCATAGTCCGAGTCGGAGTAGACAACAAGATCGAAGGAGGCCCTCTTAGGATACCAAAATTTGGTGTATGGATTAAGTATCGCACTATCCTTTTCACGGCCTTAAGATGACATTCTTTAGGAGCAGCTTGATATCGTGCGCACATGCACACACTTAGCATAATATCGGGATGTGAAGCACATAGATATAACAATGAACCAATCATAGAGTGATAAACTTTTTGATCAACCGGTTCATCATCTTTGGTTAAGTCGAGATGTCCACTAGTAGGCATGGGTGTAGACATACCTTTGCATTCTTTCATATTGAACTTCTTGAATAAGTCCTTAGTGTACTTCGTTTGAGAGACAAAAGTACCTTCCTTAGTTTGCTTGATTTGCAACCCAAGAAAGAATTTGAGTTCACTCATCATTGACATCTCAAACTTCTTCGACATTAGCTTCCCAAACTTTTCACTAAAATGAGGGTTAGTTGATCCAAATATGATATCATCAACATAAATTTGGCAAACAAATAATTCTCCATTAACCCTTTTAGTAAAAAGTGTGGAATCAATTTTCCCAATTTCAAAGCCTTTTTCAAGAAGAAACTTGGTCAAGCATTTATACCATACTCTAGGAGCTTGTTTAAGACCATAAAGAGCTTTGTGAAGTTTGTAAACATGATTGGGTTTCTTAGGATTGACAAAGCCGGGAGGTTGCTTAACATATACTTCCTCCTCTATTTCACCATTTAGAAAAGCACTTTTAATGTCCATTTGGTACAAGGTGATATCATGATGATTAGCATAGGCAAGTAAGATGCGAATGGACTCAAGTCTAGAAACGGGAGCATAAGTCTCACCATAGTCCATACCTTCGACTTGTGTGTAGCCTTGGGCGACGAGACGTGCTTTGTTGCGAACTACTTTTCCATCTTCATCTTGCTTGTTGCGAAACACCCATTTGGTACCGATGATGTTGTGGTTGTTGTCGGGCTTCTCAACCAATGTCCAAACTTGATTCCTCTCAAAGTTGTGTAGCTCTTCATGCATAGCATTTATCCAATCCGGATCTTCCAATGCTTCTTCAACATTCATAGGTTCAATTCTAGATATGATATAATAGTTTTCACAAAATTTAGCTAAACGAGTTTTAGAGCGAATGATTCTCCCGGTTTGAATATCATTGTAGATTTGCTCGACGGGATGGTCTTTAGCAATTCTTGCTCGAACTCGTGAAAGCTTTTGCTTGGGTCTTTGTTGAACATCTTCTTCATCTTGTTCTTCTTCTTGGCCTTCTTCATTGTTGGCGTTGTCGTTCTCTTGTCGTGGTGGAGAAGGAGGTTGTTGACGTTCGTGATGATGCACTTCCTCGTTTTCTTCATCTTGGTGTGTCCCACTTGTGGATGCTTCCGTATCAACTCTTGGTTCACCTTGTCATGAAGTAGAAGCTTCCACTTGAATAGACGAGGTACTCTCCTTCACCTCCGTTGGACGGACCTTGCCAATAGACAAGTCTTGGATTGCTTCCGAAGGGTCTTTGTCCCCTACATCAATTGGCAATTGCTCTATTTGCGAGCCGTTAGATTCATCAAACTTCACATCTACCGTCTCTTCAACCTTTCGGGTGAAATTGTTGTAGACACGGTAAGTGTGAGAGTTTGAGCCATAACCTAGTAGGAAACCTTCATGAGACTTAGGAGCAAATTTAGAACGACGATGCTTATCAAGAATGTAGCACTTTGAGCCGAATACTCGAAAGTATCCAACTTGGGGTTTGTTACCGGTGAGGAGCTCGTATGCCGTCTTGCCGAGTAGCTTGTGAAGATACAAGCGATTTGTTGCATGACAAGCTGTCTCAACCGCTTCTGCCCAAAAGTGCTTCGGTGTCTTGTACTCATCAAGCATCGTTCTCGCCATTTTGATGAGCGTCCGGTTCTTCCTCTCAACAACTCCATTTTTTTGAGGTGTGTACATAGCCGAGAATTCGTTTGAAATCTCTTCTTCGTCAAGAAAGGTGTCCACATTTGCATTCTTGAACTCCGTTTCGTTGTCGTTGCGAACCTTCTTGATCTTCACTTCAAATTGATTTCGGGCCTTCCTAGAGAAGTTTTTGAAGGTCTTTTGGACCTGCGATTTATCATCGAGAAAGAACACCCACGTAAATCTTGAAAAATCATCAACTATAACTAGACCAAAAGAATTTCCGCCGAGACTCTTGTAGGAGTTGGGACCAAAGAGATCCATGTGAAGTAGCTCGAGTGGCCTCTTTGTGGTCATGATGTTCTTCACGGATGCCTTCCTCCAACCTGTTTACCGCTTGACAAGCTTTGCAAAGTCTATCCTTATCAAATATGACATCGTTAACTCCAAGGATATGATTCCTTTAATAAGCTTGTCAAGGTTTCTCATGCCAACGTGACCTAATCGTCTATGCCATAACCAACCTTTTGAGGATTTAGCAATGAAGCAAGTTTTAGGTTGAGCCTTTTAGTGAAATCAACAATGTATAGATCACCTCACGCACACCGTAAAGACCATTTTATGATTGTCTCGATGAAACACTTGGCAATCTACTTCAGTAAATAGGACATTGAAACCGAAATCAGCAAGTCTAGATACTGAAAGTAAGTTGTACCCAAGAGATTCAACGAGCATGACATTTTGAATGGAGCTATCATGTGAGATGGCCACCTTACCTAGGCCAACCACCTTACCCTTTGAGTTGTCACTGAAAGTGACAAACTTTCGAGGACTATCATTTTCAGCAAGCTCACGAAACATGTCTTTATCTCCGGTCATGTGATCGGTACATCCACTATCAAGAACCCATTCCTTTCCTCCTGACACATATCCCCAAAGATTTGCCATAAGACCAAAATGTCTCATTGCATCATCAAGATCAAAGTTACTATCATCATCTTCATCATAGTATCCATGTTCAACATCGTCATGTGGTGGATCAAGTCCTAGAGAGGGTAATTCATTAGAGCGAGTTTGACAATGATCTTGCTTATGAATTCTTATAGCTTCGGAAATAATATCACTAATAATTCCAACATCTCCTTTGGCACGCATAAGGTCGGTAAGTTCAAATAGACGATCACCAAACATAGGATCACTAGTATTTATTTTACTCAAAGCAATAGACTTGTAGAGAATTTCATCTAGATTTTTCAAGGAATAATTTGGAAAGCGTTCCTCAAGAAATTTCCATATAGTGTAGGCACACTCAAAGGTAGGCAAGATTCTAATCAAGTTTCTAGGCAAGCCTCTAGTGATAAGATTAACAGTTCTAAGATTCCTAGTCATGTCAATAGATTCATCAAGGGTAGGATGCATAGGATCAACATGAGGAGCACAAGGGATAGCAATGTACTTATTCAAATGATATTGATTGAAAATTACAAGCATCTCATTTTTCCACTCATGAAAATACTCTCCATCAAGAATAGGCACTCTATGACTAAGACTACCCAAAGTAGACTCGTCCATCTTCCTCCAATGGTGATTAAACCAAGGCAATGGAGACCAATGCTCTGATATCACTTGTAGGATCTTGAGAAGAGGTGTCTAGAGGGGGGGGGGTGATTAGACACTAAGTACCAAAGTTGTAGTTTTTAACCTTATTACAATTTAAGTGGAATTTAGGCACAAGTTTAACATTCTCAATACATAACAAGCAAGCATGCAATGAGTATATGAGTAGCGGAAAGTAAAGCATGCAACTTGCAAGAAAGTAAAGGGAAGGGTTTGGAGAAATCAAACGCAATTGGAGACACGGATGTTTTGGCGTGGTTACGATAGGTGGCGCTATCGTACTTCCACGTTGGTGGAGACTTCAACCCACGAAGGGTAACGGTTGCGCGAGTCCACGGAGGGCTCCACCCACGAAGGGTCCATGAAGTAGCAACCTTCTATCCCACCATGGCCGTCGCCCACGAAGGACTTGCCTCACTAGCGGTAGATCTTCACGAAGTAGGCGATCTCCTTGCCCTTACAAACTCCTTGGTTCAACTCCACAATCTTGTCGGAGGCTCCCAAATGACACCTAGCCAATCTAGGAGACACCACTCTCCAAGAAGTAACAAATGGTGTGTTGATGATGAACTCCTTGCTCTTGTGCTTCAAATGATAGTCTCCCCAACACTCAACTCTCTCTCATAGGATTTGAATCTGGTGGAAAGAAGATTTGAGTGGAAAGCAACTTGGGGAAGGCTAGAGATCAAGATTCATATGGTAGGAATGGAATATCTTGGCCTCAACACATGAGTAGGTAGTTCTCTCTCAGAAATAGGATACTGGAAGTGTAGGTTCAGTTGATGGCTCTCTTCACGAATGAAGAGGAGGTGGAGGGGTATATATAGCCTCCACACAAAATCTAACCGTTACACACAATTTACCAATCTCGATGGGACCGAATCATAAAACTCGGTCAGACCGATTTTAGTAAACCTAGTGACCGTTAGGATTTTCGGTGGGACTGATTTGCATCTCGGTAGGACCGATATGGTTAGGGTTAGGGCATAACGTAATCTCGGTGAGACCGATTACACAAACTCGGTGAGACCGATTTTGGTAATTAGCTAACCAGAGAGTTGGTCAGGCAAACTCGGTTGGACCGATTACTCAAACTCGGTGGGACCGATTTTGGTAATAAGTTAACCAGAAAGTTTGCATTGTAATCTCGGTAGTACCGATTCTCAAACTCGGTGAGACCGACTTTGATAATGGACATACACAGAGAGATTACAATCCCATCTCGGTGATGCCGAGATCCCTATCGGTAGGACCGATTTGCCTAGGGTTTGTGGCAGTGGCTATGACATATGGAATCGGTGGCGCCGGATAGGAAGAATCGGTGAGACCGATTTTGGCTTTAGGTTTAGGTCGTATGTGTGGAAATGGGAAAGTAGTTGAGGGTTTTGGAGCATATCACTAAGCACTTGAAGCAAGAGGCTCATTAAGCAACACCTCATCCCTCCTTGATAGTATTGGCTTTTCCTATAGACTCAATGTGATCTTGGATCACTAAAATGTAAAATGAAGAGTCTTGAGCTTGAAGCTTTAGCCAATCCTTTGTCCTTAGCATCTTGAAGGAGTTCCCACATCCTTTAGTCCATGCCACTCCATTGTTGAACTTATCTGAAACATACTAGATAAAAGTGTTAGTCCAACAAGAGATATGTTGACATTAATTACCAAAACCACCTAGGGATCACTTGTGCTTTCAGTATCACAGGAACAGTTTTCTGTGATGAGCTACTTTCCAATTCGAGAGAAGGTATAGTTACCTCATCAAGTTCTACTTTCCTCCCACTCACTTCTTTCGAGAGAAACTCCTTCTCTAGAAAGGATCCATTCTTAGCAACAAAGATCTTGCCTTCGGATCTGTGATAGAAGGTGTACCCAACAGTTTCTTTTGGGTATCCTATGAAGACACACTTCTCTGATTTGGGTTCGAGCTTATCAGGCTGAAGTTTTTTCACATAAGCATCACAACCCCAAACTTTAAGAAACGATAGCTTAGGTTTCTTGCCAAACCATAATTCATACGGTGTCGTCTCAACGGATTTAGACGGTGCCCTATTTAACGTGAATGCAGCTGTCTCTAATGCATAACCCCAAAACGATAGCGGTAAATCGGTAAGAGACATCATAGATTGCATCATATCTAATAAAGTACGGTTACGACGTTCAGACACACCATTACGCTGTGGTGTTCCAGGTGGCGTTAGTTGTGAAACTATTCCACATAGTTTAAATGAAGGCCAAACTCGTAACTCAAATATTCGCCTCCGCGATCAGATCGTAGAAAATTTATTTTCTTTTTACGATGATTCTCCACTTCACTATGAAATTATTTGAACTTTTCAAATGTTTCAGACTTGTGTTTCATTAAGTAGATATACCCATATCTGCTCAAATAATCTGTGAAGGTTAGAAAATAATGATACCCGTCGCGAGCCTCAACACTCATCGGACCACATACATCGGTATGTATTATTACCAATAAGTCAGTGGCTCGTTCCATTGTTCCAGAGAACGGGGTCTTAGTCATCTTGCCCGTGAGGCATGGTTCGCAAGCATCAAAGATTCATAATCAAGTGATTCCAAAATTTCATCCGCATGGAGTTTCTTCATGCGCTTTACACCAATATGACCTAAACGGCAGTGCCACAAATATCTTGCACTATCATTATCAACTTTGCATCTGTTGGCATCAATATTATGAATATGTGTATCAAAATGATAGAGATTCAACAAAAATAGACCACTCTTCAAGGGTGCATGGCCATAAAAGATATTACTCATATAAATAGAACAACCATTATTCTCTGCTTTAAATGAATAACCGTCTCGCATTAAACAAGATCCAGATATAATGTTCATGCTCTACGCTGGCACCAAATAACAATTATTCAGGTCTAAAACTAACCCTGAAGGTAGATGTAGAGGTAGCGTGTCGACGGTGATCACATCGACCTTGGAACCATTCCCGGCGCGCATCGTCACCTCGTCCTTAGCCAATCTTCTTTTAATCCGTAGCCCCTTTTTCGAGTTACAAATATGAGCAACCGAACCGGTATCAAATACCTAGGCACTACTACGAGCATTAGTAAGGCACACATCAATAACATGTATATCAAATATACCTTTGTTCACCTTGCCATCCTTCTTAACTGCCAAATACTTGGGGCACTTCCGCTTCCAGTGACCAGTCCCTTTGCAGTAGAAGCACTTAGTTTCAGGCTTGGGTCCAAACATGGGCTTCTTCCCGGGGGTGGCAACTTGCTTGCCATTCTTCTTGAAGTTCCCCTTCTTTCCCTTGCCTTTTTTCTTAAAACGAGTGGTCTTGTTAACCATCAACACTTGATGCTCCTTATTGATTTCTACCTCCGCAGCTTTGAGCATAGCGAAGAGCTCGGGAATTGTCTTATCCATCGCTTGCATATTAGAGTTCATCACGAAACCTTTGTAGCTTGGTGGAAGTGATTGAAGAACTCTGTCAATAACACTATCATCTGGAGGATTAACTCCCAGCTGAGTCAAGTGGTTATGATACCCAGACATTCTGAGTATGTGTTCACTAGTCCTGGCCATCTCCGGCCCGGCCCTGTCGGCCTACCCACGACCCTAAAATCCAGGGCCTAGGCCCGATGGGCTCGCCCGTGGGCCGGGCTTGGGCTTGAGTTTTGAGCCCACCGACAGGGCCTGGCCGGGCTTGGGCTTGGCATATTGGCATTTTAAGGAAGAGGCCTGGCCCACGGCCCTAAGCCCTAAGGGATTTTCAGGGCTTTTTACCAGATGGGCCGGGCTTGGGCTTGAAAAGTAGGCCCGATGGTAGGGCATGGGCCTTAGTTTTCTGCCTTGGGCTTTTTTAGGCCCGGCCCGGCCCATGGCCAGGTATAGTGTTCACTGACAGAACTGTTCTCCTCCATCTTGCGGCTATAGAACTTGTTGGAGACTTCATATCTCTCAACTCGGGCATTTGCTTGAAATATTAACTTACAACTCCTGGAACATCTCATATGTCCATGACGTTCAAAACGTCTTTGAAGTCCCGATTCTAAGACGTAAAGCATGGCACACTGAACTATCGAGTAATCATTAGATTGAGCTTGCCAGCCGTTCATAACATCAGAATCTGCTCTTGCAGCAGGCCTTTCACCTAGCGGTGCATCAAGGACATAATTCTTCTGTGCAACAATGAGGATAATCCTCAAGTTATGGACCCAGTCTGTGTAGTTGCTACCATCATCTTTCAACTTAGCTTTCTCTAGGAACGCAATAAAACTCAAGGGAACGGTAGCACGGGCCATTGATCTACAACATAGATATGCAAAAACTATCAGGACTAAGTTCATGATAAATTAAGTTCACTTAATAATATTACTTAAGAACTCCCACTTAGATAGACATCCCTCGAGTCATCTAAATGATCACGTGATCCATATCAACTAAACCATGTCCGATCATCACGTGAGATGGAGTAGTTTTCAATGGTGAACATATCTATGTTGATCATATCTACTATATGATTCACGTTCGACCTTTCGGTCTCCAGTGTTCCGAGGCAATGTCTGTACATGCTAGGCTCGTCAAGTTTAACCTGAGTATTCCGCATGTGCAAAACTATCTTGCACCTGTTGTATGTGAACATAGATCTTCTCACACCCGATCATCATGTGGTGTCTCAGCACGACAAACTATCGCAGCGGTGCATACTTAGGGAGAACACTTATACCTTGAAATTTTAGTAAGGGATCATCTTATAATGCTACCGCCGTACTAAGAAAAATAAGATGCATAAAAGATAAACATCACATGCAATAAAAATATGTGACATGATATGGCCATCATCATCTTGTGCCTTTGATTCCATCTCCAAAGCCCCGTCATGATCTCCATCGTCACTGTAGCGACCTGACCCAAAATCGGTCAAATCTACGTATGCTGCACCATCCCAAGATCATCTTTGGTACTCACGATACATCGATAAAGTAATCAAAGTTCAATCACACCTGAATATTCATTAATCGATTCTCATATAGAGTCTTTATTACAAGGAATAAATTCGGCTCAAGGCCAACTCATGAGAAATAAACTAAAATGCTGCGGAGCGTCGAAGATAAGCGAGTCCATCCGACTCAAAGGGCAATCGCCAAGCGCGGGCGTAGCCTCACTCGATCGGAATATATCTACGCAACATAATACGTTGCAGCCATGTAGGTCAGCTTTTGGAATAAGCGGCAAGTTATGAAGAATAACAATAATAAAGTTGCTAACACTATATGCATTTTGGCTGTGGAGCTCTAAGTTTCATCATTTTGCGTAAAGCCAATTTTATCCTACTACAATGGACTTATTTGCAAATTACTACAAATTGTTGGTAGTTATTGAGATGGTTCCGCCAACCAATATCTCGTTCCCAAATTATTATTAAGTCATAAACCCATCAAATTAATCCATTAGTTTTAGTGTTGAGATATCCGAATACTTCCAAGGTCCAGATGCTCAAATGTCCGTAATCGGGACACGGCTAATCGATTAGGTTATAACCCTCTGCGAGAGGTTTGCGACTTTCCCGCAAGAATCATTCCCTCCTTTAAAGTCTTCGCACTTCATGGTGTTTGAAGGCGGACGAATGAAACAGGTCTTCCAAAGAGTTCTTATGGCCCTTGCGGTACCCATCCAATCCTACCGTTCGTCTACTTCTCGTAGTACCGTCCAGCCAGACTTCACTACAAGGGTCAACCCAGCGAGCCCATAATGGCTTGCGGCTGCACAGTAAGCTTCGGTCATGGGGCATCCATCCTTCTCTTCGTGGCTGGGTGAAGCTTTCCGCAGGATGTCATGGCGCTTCTCCATGCATCCCGCCACCACCAGGTGCTCCAGGTGCCCGTCAACAATCCTCCACCCAAAGAGTGATTTTCGAAGTCCATCTTGATCATTGTAGTCCATGGGTTGTCATCATCATTGACTCTCACATCTTGCTTATGAACTTCACTCATCCCCAAAATCCGTCTCTGAGCATAGCAAATTAACTACTACGTCCCGGGGTCATGGTAACAAGGGATTGGTTCAACCTACCACATGATACTACTCAAGTTTAATGACTTCAAGATTTCACTACTGCATGCAATGGTGGGGTGGTGACAACTACTAATGCACAAAATCATAGGTATAGAAATAACATGATCAAAACTTGCCTTGCTTGATGATCCTCGTAAGCTAAAGAGTCGAGTAGCAAGCTTCAGCACTCAGGAACTCTACCGAGACAAACAATAGCATAATAAGCACAAAGCAAGAGGATCACACAAGATAACAAAAGTAACATAGCACAACAAAACAATCAAAACCAAATCAAAAGGAAAACTCAAAGAAATCAAATTCAAAGTTTTTCCTATTCCAAACAATAACAAAAATAGTTTTTATATAACAAAATTCCTAATATAACCTAATCATGGTTTTAGGTTAACTTAACAGAAAAGGATTAACTAAGCAACTAGGGGCAAAAAGAATTAATTAAATAGCTATTATAAAACTCATTTTAGGCCTAATCCAATTTCTATTAAGAAAATTAATTTAAAACTTTTATTAATTATAAATAAAAGTTCATCTAATGGAGGGACAGAAACTAACCTAGAATAACTAATCACAAGTTAAAATAAATTAATTTACTAATTTATTAATTAGGAAAACAGGAACTAATCAATTAATTAGGATTAATAGGATTCTGCCTAGAATTAATTATTTATTAATCCTAAAATACCAAAGTTAATTTCTAGGGTTTGGCAATACCAAAATAAAGTGATGGCAAAAGAATCATGCAAAAATAATTTTTCTAACTAAAACTATAGCAGATTTGCTATTCTGACTAAAACAATATTAAAGCATTTTTAATTATTTTAACATAGCTAAATATATGTTTTCAGAAACTACATAAAATTTGCAATCCAACAAAAAAGAATCACTCAAAAATATTAAACAGAATAAAAGATATACATTTTGAAATTTGAAACAAATCGGCTAAAACAGAAAATCAAAATAAAAGAAAAAGCCCAATGGGCCTATATCTGTGCCCTCGTCGTAGTTTAGTCTAAACGGGCCTAGGGTTTAAACTAACGAACCGCCTAATAAATAAACCTAAACTAAAATAAAAACCGTTCGGACGGCGGTTTTCTAATAAAACATACCCCTTGGGGTTCTAATCGAGCCTTACGTTTGGGATCGGACGGGAGGTGTTTGCGGGACTCACGGACTCCATGACGGCGGCGGGGGCGGCGAGAGTGCTCCGAGGGCTTCGAGCGTCGGCGAGCTTCGGTGAGACGTCGGGGAGACGCGCACGAGCACGGGGAAGGGTTCGGTGGTGTCGGGGAAGGTCGGGGTGCACCAGGGCGGCGTCGGCGGCGGTTTTGGCGGCGGTGGTGAGCTCGGGGCTCCGGTGAGCTCGGGAGGGAGAAGGAGAGGGGGTTCGGCGAGGCTAGGGGGGGAATGGGGTGCGGAGCCTCTGGCTTATATAGCCAGGGGGTCGGGCGAGGGGCGGAAGGGCATCGAGGCGATCGGAGATCCGGATCCCGGGATCCGGTGGATCTCGGCGAGTCGTGGCTTGGGCGAGGGGAAGAAGGAGGGGTGGGGCCACGGGTCGAGAGAGAGAGAGAGGGAGGGTTGGTCGGTCGATCAAACCTAGGGGAATCGAGGGGGGGGCGGGCGGTCGGCTGGGCTGGCTCGCTGGCTGGGCTGGCCTCGTGGGCCGGCTTATTGGGCCAAAGGAGCGGAGGGTGAGGTGAGGCGGCGCTGGCTGGGCTGGGTGGCTGGTGGCGCCCAGGTCTTTTTTTTTTTTTTTAATTAAAACAAAACAAAATAAAACCTAAACTATAAATATTTTATATAGGGTATATATATACCAAAATGATCAGGGAATATTCCTTTCATTTGAACATTTTTCCAAAGGCAAAATCCAAACTTTATGAAAATCCATTTTTTTCAAATTCAAATAAAATTTCAGATTTGAATCCAATTCTTTTGGCAATGTTTCCTCTGATATTTTTGGAGTGTCATGTTAGCTCCTCTCATACTTTTGATCAAGTATTTATCAGGCTTAGTTTTTGAATTGTTTCCCACATGCCAAAGTTTGGAATTCAAATTCAAATAACTCTGAAACTTCAAATGGCATTCAATTTCAAACAGGATGCATAGGATGCTTAGCTATAATTGTAAAACATTCCAAATAGGAAATTTGGGATGTTACAAACCTACCACCTTAAGATGAATCTAGCCCTCGAGATTCGGGTTGGCTAGCAAATAGGTGCGGATGGTCTCGACGAAGATCTTCTTCGCGTTCCTGTGTGGCTTCTTCCTCGGTGTGGTGACTCCACAAAGACCTTGCAAAACTTGATAACTTTGCTGCGGGTGACTCTGCTTGCAGTCTCGAGAATTTTGACGGGTTTCTCCTTGTAAGTCAAATCACCGTCAAGCTGTATGGCCTCTAGGGCACCTTGTGTCTCTCAACGGAACATCGGCCATGTCGGCATGGCACTTCTTCAAGCGAGAAGCGTGAAAACATCATGAACTCCGGACAATCCTTCCGCAATTCCAACTTGTATGCAACTTCTCCACGACGTTCGAGGATTTTGTAGGGCCAATGAATCGGGTGCTAACTTTCCTTGACTCCAAACCTCTTGATTCCACGAAGTGAGACACACGAAGGTATGCTCGGTCTCCCACTTCGTAAGTCACCTCCTTGCGCTTCGTCGGCATAACTCTTACGTCGTGATCTGTGCTATCTTGAGCCGGTCTCGAATCAGCTTGACTTTCTCTTGAATCCTTGATAAGATCGGAACCGAAAAGTGATCGATCTCAACACTATCCACAAACAATGGTGTTCGCACCTCCTTCCGTATAGAGCTTGAAAGGGCCATCTTCAAACTGGATTGATAACTGTTGTTGTACGAGAACTCTGCGTCGACAAATTGTCATCCCAGCTAGACCCATAGTCTAGCACACAAGCTCTCAACATGTCCTCCGTAATCTGATTGACTCTCTCGGTCCATCCATCTGCTGCGGATGAAAGGCTGTCTTGAATTCCAGCCTCGTACCCAAAGTTTCATGCAATTGCTTCCAAAACTTTGAGGTAAACTGCGTTCCTCTATCGACACGATTTTCCTCGGAACTCCATGCGGACATACGATCCTGGTCATGTATATCTTGGCCAACTTGGCACTGGTATAGGTAGTCTTCACGGGAATGAAGTGAGCTACCTTAGTCAAACGATCAACCACTACCAGATAGAATCATAACCTGAGCGGGTCTGGGTAATCCTGTGATGAAATCCATACCAAGTTTCTCCCATTTCCAATCGGGAATCGGCAAAGGTTGAAGTAACCCTGCTGGCTTCGATGTTCGCCTTTACGTTGGCAAACATCGACACTGACACGTACTCGGCAATGTCCTTCTTCATACCTGTCCACCAGAAACTTTGCTTCAAATCCAGGTACATCTTGGTGTTGCCGGGGTGGATCGAGTACGGTGAGTCATGAGCTTCCTGAAGAATTAGCTTCCTGAGCTCGGGATCATTGGGCACATAAATACGATCCTCAAACCATATAGTTCCGTGTTCGTCCTTACGGAATCCTTTAGCCTTTCCTTCCTCCATCTTTTGCTTAATCTCATCGATTTCCTTGTTCGACTTCTGGGCTTCACGAATCCTTTCGGTCAAGGTGGACTGTACTTCCAGAGTTGCAACAAATCCTTTCGGAACTATCTCCAGTCGGAGATCTCTCAGGTCATCGACTAACTCCTGGGGTAATCCTCCTGCTGTAAGAGTATTCACATAACTCTTACGGCTCAAAGCATCTGCTACAACATTAGCTTTACCGGGGTGGTAATGCAATCTCATGTCATAGTCCTTTATCAACTCAAGCCATCTCCTCTGCCTGAGGTTCAATTCCTTCTGCGTGAAGATATACTTCAGACTCTTGTGATCCGTATAGACGTCACAACGATTTCCAATGAGGAAATGTCTCCAGGTCTTGAGTGCATGCACAACAGCTGCTAACTCCAAATCATGCGTGGCATAGTTCATCTCATGAGGTCGTAGCTGTCGGGAGGCATAAGCTACAACCTTGCCTTCCTGCATCAATACTCCTCCGAGTCCTTGACGAGAAGCGTCACAATAGACCTGGTATTCCTTATGTATGTCCGGCAATATCAACACTGGAGCTGTGACCAACCGTTTCTTCAATTCCTGAAAACTGGCTTCACATTCCTCGGTCCAAACATACTTGGCTTCCTTCTTCAATAGCTCAGTCATGGGCTTGGCAATCTTCGAGAAGTTCTCAATGAACCTCCGATAATATCCTGCAAGTCCGAGAAAACTGCGGATCTCCTTGACGGAGGTGGGTGGCGCCAATCGGTGGTGATTCAACCTTGGCGGGATCAACTGCTATTCCTTCTCCTGAAATAACATGTCGAGGAATCCAACTTCCTTCAACCAAAATTCACATTTGCTGAATTTGGCATACACTGATGTTCTCGAAGTTTCTCGAACTAGGCGCAAATGTTCCTTATGCTCTTCCTCGCTCTTGGAGAATATCAATATGTCATCGATGAACACCACGACAAACTTGTCCAAATACTCCATGAACACCTTGTTCATCAAATTCATGAAGTATGCAGGAGCATTAGTCAATCCAAATGACATGACGGTATACTCATATAAACCATACCTGGTGGTGAATGCTGTTTTGGGTATATCCTTTTCACGAATTTTCAACTGGTGATACCCTGATCGAAGATCGATCTTAGAGAATACCTTGGCTCCAACAAGCTGATCAAACAAGTCATTGATCATGGGCAGAGGGTACTTGTTCTTGATGGTTACTTCGTTCAATGCACGATAATCCACAACCATCCTCAAGCTTCCATCCTTCTTCTCTACCAAAAGAACTGGGGCTCCCCAAGGTGATGAGCTTGGACGAATATATCCTTTCTCCAATAACTCATTTATTTGCTCCTTGATTTCTTTCAACTCATTCGGTGGCATCCGATAAGGTCTCTTGGATATTGGGGCTGTGCCGGGCAATAGCTCAATCAAAAATTCAATGTCCCTGTCCGGTGGCATTCCTGGTAATTCCTCCGGGAACACATCGGGAAATTCTTGCACCATGGCACTTCCTCTGAACAACTCCCGTGAGGGAATGCACTGATTCTTCATCTGGCTGTGCGGGCTACATACTTGATCCTCTTACGCCCGGGGTGGTGAGCAGAATAGACTTTCGGCACGATCAATGTTCCTTCATACTTTGACAACCAATCCATGCCTAGGATTACATCCAAGGTCTGAGTTTCCAACACTATGAGTTCCACGGGAAATTTGTGGTTCCCGATGTTGAGGGTTGCGGGACAGCTTAATCCTGCCATCATTTCTCCTCCGCGGAACCGGCGGAGGGGCTTCTAAGGGTTCTAGTGCGTAATCCGTACTTATCCACAACTACCCTTGATATGAATGAATCGTTGCACGAATCAAACAGAACCAAAACTGAGCGTGAATTCAATAAAACTTACCAACCACGATTGTCGGCTGATCATAGACGTTCTCCGCCGATGTGATTCACTTGAGCACGAGGGAAAGGATTGGGCTTCTTCACTGAGCCTCCATTGCCATTCCGTTCCTCTGCTTGGCCTCCGGGCAGTCGGTGGCGTAGTGCCCCATCTTCGGCACTTGAAGCGGTGATGTGGCTCAGATCCTTTGAGCCGGGCAGAACGGTGTTGATTGCCATTACCACTGCCATTGCCATTGCCATGGCCTGACTTGTTGTCCTGGCTGCGGTTGTTTCCATTTCCACCATGGTTATGACCTCCATGGTTGTGATGGATGTGCCCTCCGAGTACGGTGCATAGCGGGCTTCTGCTGAGCTCTGAATTGTGCTTCCCGGCTGTACTTCCTCTTGCGGCTCTCTATCTGCTGCTGCTTGCCTTCCGAATGGTGGCCTTGTCTACCAGCTCCGGTAGTTGTTGAAGGTAGCCACAATAAGCTGCATGCTCGGTTCATCATTGAGTCCCTCAAGGAACTTCTCTGCTTGGCGGCATCGGTGGCCACATCATCGGGGGCATAGCGAGCAAGCTTGCTGAATTCCTCCACATCTTGTGCCACAAGACGATTTCCTGGCGTAAGTTGCGGAACTCACGCTTCTTGAGACTCATGGCTCCAGATGAGACATGAGCGGTCGAAGGCCTGCTGGAATTGATCCCAAGTGATGCCACCCAAGGAAAAGTGGCGGTGTAATTCTCCCACCAAGAAGCTGCAGGTCCATCCAGTTGATGCGCTGCAAAGCGCACCTTCTCAAACATCGGTGCATCCAACGGTGACTAGCTCTCTTCCAATCTTGGAGCCGATCGTCACCACAATCGGCTCGGTGCTACTAGAGAACACTGGCGGATTCAACCTCGTAAATCGAGTCAAATTGTCCACAGTGGGTGGTGGTGGTGGCGGTGGATTGTTGGCGGGTTGTTCGATTCGAATCGGGAGCTGCATCGATGCATTACATTCTTTGGAGCAGCTGGGTGAGCTCCGCGGAAACCGAAGGTCACGTCTCGGAGGCATCTGGTGTTTTTGGAGTGGGTGAGAAGATTAGAATAGAACAATGGTCTATGAGAATAACACTACCCATATGAATGCACAATCATAACATACCAAACATTTATTCATTCCATTCAAACATGGTTCAAACTCGATTACAAAAGCTCATGACTAATCGAAAGAAAAACATCGGCCTAACTGATCGACGAAAAAGTAAAAGATAACATGGTGGTCGACTAAAAAGTCTTCATCAGTGGCGCCTCCTCTTGGGGTTTCCTTCAGTGGTACTCCCTTCAAAATCCTGATCATTGCTCACGAGGGGTGCTTCATCTCCACTCGGGTAAAGGTCCTCACCCAAGTCCATCTTTTCCTCAATCGCGCAAGCTTCATCTTGGTCGTCGACTATCTCCATGAAGTCTGTGATTTCTTCCTCATGGCCAAGGAAATCTGCGTGCCTTCTCCTCCAGCTCCATTCGCGGAACAAAAGCTTCGGTGTGTCTTGAGTTCTGGCGAGCCTGAATCTCCGTTTCGAGAAGACACTCCAGTCTGGATGTACGAGAGGTGGAATCGTCCTCGATGGTGCGGATGATATCTCCATTCCTTGCCCCTGCGAGAAACCATGGCGAGGTCCGAGTGATCGAGCTCAGTCCTATACTCCTCTCGGAGATGTCCAAGTGCTCGGTAGATCGCCACGTCTCTTCCGATGATCCAGTTGAACTCGGTGAACTCAAAGTTGATAGGATCCGTGCGTCCTCCAAAGGTCCTCCACAGGATATGCACCTCAATCCTGTAGCGGGTGTCCGTCGGAAGTGCATTAGTGGGTTTCCCAGTGATAGAGGGCAGAGCAATCTTCAGCAGCTTCACCATCTGGACTAGCTTTCTTCCAAAGGGCATCGTCTCATCGGGCTGGCAGAACTCCGTAGCAAAGCGGGGTGAACTCGACGGCCATCTAGAATGTTGCAAAGGGAGAAGAGTCGAATAGATCGGGAAGAATTATAGAATGAAAAGGGGTTCAAAGTAAATGGTCTCGCTATGGCTTTCCGATCCTAGGGGTTACGATCCTCACGGTCGGCGTGTGCTCGATACCATCTCTGAGCGACCTGACCCAAAATCGGTCAAATCTACGTATGCATACCATCCCAAGATCATCTTTGGTACTCACAAGACATCGATAAAGTAATCAAAGTTCAATCACACCTGAATATTCATTAATCGATTCTCATATAGAGTCTTTATTACAAGGGAATAAATTGGCTCAAGGCCAACTCATGAGAAATAAACTAAAATGCTGCGGAAGCGTCGAAGATAAGCGAGTCCATCCGACTCAAAGGGCAATCGCCAAGCGCGAGCGTAGCCTCACTCTGATCGAATATATCTCGCAACATAATACGTTGCAGCCATGTAGGTCAGCTTTTGGAATAAGTGGCAAGTTATGAAGAATAACAATAATAAAGTTGCTAACACTATATGCATTTTGGCTGTGGAGCTCTAAGTTTCATCATTTTGCGTAAAGCCAATTTTATCCTACTACAGTGGACTTATTTGCAAATTACTACAAATTGTTGGTAGTTATTGAGATGGTTCCGCCAACCAATATCTCGTTCCCAAATTATTATTAAGTCATAAACCCATCAAATTAATCCATTAGTTTTAGTGTTGAGATATCCGAATACTTCCAAGGTCCAGATGCTCAAATGTCCGTGAATCGGGACACGGCTAATCGATTAGGTTATAACCCTCTGCAGAGGTTTGCGCACTTTCCCCGCAAGAATCATTCCCTCCTTTAAAGTCTTCGCACTTCATGGTGTTTGAAGACGGGACGAATGAAACAGGGTCTTCCAAAGAGTTCTTATGGCCACTGCCGGTACCCATCCAATCCTACCGTTCGTCTACTTCTCGTAGTACCGTCCAGCCAGCTTCACTACAAGGGTCAACCCAGCCAGAGCCCATAATGGCTTGCGGCTGCTGCAGTAAGCTTCGGTCATGGGGCATCCATCCTTCTCTTCGTGGCTGGGTGAAGCTTTCCGCAGGATGTCATGGCGCTTCTCCATGCATCCCGCCACCACTGGGTGCTCCAGGTGCCCGTCAACAAATCCTCCACCCAAGAGTGATTTTCCAAGTCCATCTTGATCATTGTAGTCCATGGGTTGTCATCATCATTGACTCTCACATCTTGCTTATGAACTTCACTCATCCCCAAAATCCCGTCTACGAGCATAGCAAATTAACTACTACGTCCCGGGGGTCATGGTAACAAGGGGATTGGTTCAACCTACCACATGATACTACTCAAGTTTAATGACTTCAAGATTTCACTACTGCATGCAATGGTGGGGTGGTGACAACTACTAATGCACAAAATCATAGGTATAGAAATAACATGATCAAAACTTGCCTTGCTGATGATCCTCGTAAGCTAAAGAGTCGTAGTAGCAAGCTTCGCACTCCGGGAACTCTACCGAGACAAACAATAGCATAATAAGCACAAAGCAAGAGGATCACACAAGATAACAAAAGTAACATAGCACAACAAAACAATCAAAACCAAATCAAAAGGAAAACTCAAAGAAATCAAATTCAAAGTTTTTCCCTATTCCAAACAATAACAAAATAGTTTTTATATAACAAAATTCCTAATATAACCTAATCATGGTTTTAGGTTAACTTAACAGAAAAGGATTAACTAAGCAACTAGGGCAAAAAGAATTAATTAAATAGCTATTATAAAACTCATTTTAGGCCTAATCCAATTTCTATTAAGAAAATTAATTTAAAACTTTTATTAATTATAAATAAAAGTTCATCTAATGGAGGGACAGAAACTAACCTAGAATAACTAATCACAAGTTAAAAATAAATTAATTTACTAATTTATTAATTAGGAAAACAGAACTAATCAATTAATTAGGATTAATAGGATTCTGCCTAGAATTAATTATTTATTAATCCTAAAATACCAAAGTTAATTTCTAGGGTTTGGAAATACCAAAATAAAGTGATGGCAAAAAGAATCATGCAAAAATAATTTTTCTAACTAAAACTATAGCAGATTTGCTATTCTGACTAAAACAATATTAAAGCATTTTTAATTATTTTAACATAGCTAAATATATGTTTTTCAGAAACTACATAAAATTTGCAATCCAACAAAAACGAATCACTCAAAAATATTAAACAGAATAAAAGATATACATTTTGAAATTTGAAACAAATCGGCTAAAACAGAAAATCAAAATAAAAAGAAAAAGCCCAATGGGCCTATATCATGCTACTGTATGTAGTTTAGTCTAAACGGGCCTAGGGTTTAAACTAACGAACCGCCTAATAAATAAACCTAAACTAAAATAAAACCGTTCGGACGGCGGTTTTTCTAATAAAACATACCCCTTGGGGTTCTAATCGAGCCGCACGTTTGGGATCGGACGGGGAGGTGTTTGCGGGACTCACCGGACTCAGCATGACAGCGGCGGCGAGAGTGCTCGAGGGCTTGAAGGCGTCGGCGAGCTTGGTGAGACGTCGGGAGACGCGCACGAGCACGGGAAGGGTTCGTGGTGTCGGGAAGGTCGGGTGCACAGGCGGCGCCATGGCGGTTTTGGCGGTGGTGAGCTCGGGGCCCGGTGAGCTCGGGAGGAGAAGGAGAGGGGTTGGCGAGGCTAGGGGGAATGGGGTGCGGAGCCTCGCTTATATAGCCGGGGTCGGGCGAGGCGGAAGGGCATCGGGGCGATCGGAGATCCGGATCCCGGGATCCGGTGGATCTCCCGGCGAGTCGTGGCTTGGGCGAGGGGAAGAAGACGGGGTGGGGCCACGGGTCGAGAGAGAGAGGGAGGGTTTGGTCGGTCGGCCAAACCTAGGGAATCGAGGCGAGGGGGGGCGGGCGGCCGGGCTGGGCTGGCTGGCCGGGCTGGCCACAGTGGGCCGGCTTGGCCGGGCCAGCGCGGAGGGGTGAGGTGAGGTGGCGCTGGCTGGGCTGGGTGGCTGGTGGCGCCCGGGTCTTTTCTTTTTCTTTTAATTAAAACAAAAACAAAATAAAACCTAAACTATAAATATTTTATATAGGGTATATATATACCAAAATGATCAGGGAATATTCCTTTCATTTGAACATTTTTCCAAAGGCAAAATCCAAACTTTATGAAAATCCATTTTTTCAAATTCAAATAAAATTTCAGATTTGAATCCAATTCTTTTGGCAATGTTTCCTCTGATATTTTTGGAGTGTCATGTTAGCTCCTCTCATACTTTTGATCAAGTATTTATCAGGCTTAGTTTTTGAATTGTTTCCCACATGCCAAAGTTTGGAATTCAAATTCAAATAACTCTGAAACTTCAAATGGCATTCAATTTCAAACAGGATGCATAGGATGCTTAGCTATAATTGTAAAACATTCCAAATAGGAAATTTGGGATGTTACAGTCACTGGCTTGACACCTTGATTTCCATCATAGCGTCCTGGTCGTCTCGCCAACTATTGCTTCTACAACTATCGCTAATGCATACTGATAAAGTAACGCAATTACATGACGTTTGCATTTCATACAATAAAGCGAAAACCATAAGGCTCCTGCCAGTTGCCGATAACTTTTACAAAACATGATCATCTCATACAATAACGTATATCACATCACAACATGTCCTGCAAAAACAAGTTAGATGTCCTCTACTTTGTTGTTGCAAGTTTTACGTGGCTGCTACGGGCTTCTAGTAAGAACCGTTCTTACCTACGCATCAAAACCACAACGTTGATTTATCAAGTTTGCTATTTTAACCTTCAACAAGGACCAGCCGATGTCAAATTCGATTCAACTAAAGTTGGAGAAACAGACACCCGCCAGCCACCTTTATTCAAAACTAGTTGCATGTCTGTCGATGGAACCGATCTAATGAATGTGGTCATGTAAGGTTGGTCCGGGCCGCTTCATCCAACAATACCACCGAATCAAAACAAGACATTGGTGGTAAGCAGTATGACTATCACCGCCCACAACTCTTTGTGTTCTACTCGTGCATATCATCTACGCATAGACCTGGTTCAGATGCCACTGTTGGGAAATGTAGCATGCAATTTCAAAAAAATTCCTACCCTCACGCAAGATCTATATATATAGGAGATGCATAGCAACGAGAGGGGGAGAGTGTGTCCACGTACCCTCGTAGACCGAAAGTGGAAGCGTTTGACAACGCGGTTGATGTAGTCGAACTTCTTCTCGTTCTGACCGATCAAGCACCGAACGTACGACACCTCCGAGTTCTGCACACATTCAGCTCGATGATGTCCCTAGAACTCTTGATCCAACAAA
The DNA here is from genome assembly GCA_021605205.1 of Aegilops longissima. NCBI lineage: Eukaryota > Viridiplantae > Streptophyta > Magnoliopsida > Poales > Poaceae > Aegilops > Aegilops longissima. The sequence goes on along the minus strand of CM038677.1, from coordinate 130,087,455 downwards.
GTGTCAAGGGTGAGTTTCATCAGCACGAAGGTGTGATGATGGTGATGGTGAAGTGATCAGCGCAGGGCTTCGCCTAAGCACTACAACAATATGACCGAAGGCGTAAATTGTGGAGGGGGTGCCGCACACGGCTAGGAATCAATGTTGTGTGTTCTAGCGGTGCCTCCCTCATATATATAGGTTGGAGGGGAGGAGAGGCAGCGAAGGGGGCGCCCCAAGTAGGAGGAATCCTACTTGGGCGCCTCCCAATTCGGCCTCCCCCCTTCCATATTCATCCGGTGGGGGAAGGAAGGAGGAGGGGGGAGAGAAGGAAGGGGGAGGCCGAATACCTCCCCTTACTTTCCCTCATCTCCTCTTTCCTTCCCCCTATTTTGGCCTACATGGGGTGCACCAGCCCCCTAGGGGCTGGTCTGTCACCTTCTTGGCCCATTAGACCCATGTAGTTGCCGGGGGGATGCCCGGAACCCCTTCCGGTGACCCGATATGTACCCGGTACCCCTGGAACACTTCTGGTGTCCGAATATCATCGTCCTATATATGAATCTTTACCTCTCGACCATTTTGAGACTCCTCATCATGTCTGTGATCTCATTTGGGACTCCAAACAACATTCGGTCACCAAATCACATAACTCATATAATACAAAATCGTCATCGAACATTAAGCGTGCGGATCCTATGGGTTCGAGAACTATGTAGACATGACCGAGACACCTCTCCGGTCAATAAACAACAGAGGAACGTGGATGCTCATATTAGTACCTACATATTCTATGAAGATCTTTATCGGTCATACCGTAATGACAACATACGTTATTCTCTTTGTAATCGGTATGTTACTTGCCCGAGATTCGATCGTCGGTATCTTCACACCTAGTTCAATCTTGTTACCGGCAAATCTCTTTACTCGTTCCGTAATGCATCATCCCACAACTAAATCATTAGTCACATTGCTTGCAAGTCTTATTATGGTGTGCATTACCGAGAGGGCCCAGAGATACCTGTCCGATACTCGGAGTGACAAATCCTAATCTCGATCTATGCCAACCCAACAAACACCTTCGGAGATACCTGTAGAGCATCTTTATGATCACCCAATTATGTTGTGACGTTTGATAGAACACAAGGTATTCCTCCGGTATTCGGGAGTTGCATAATCTCATAGTCAAAGGAATGTGTATATGACATGAAGAAAGCAATAACAATAAAACTTAACGATCATTATGCTAAGCTAACGGATGGGTCTTGTCCATCACATCATTCTCCTAATGATGTGATCCCGTTCATCAAATGACAATACATATCTATGGTTAGGAAACTTGACCATCTTTGATTAAGGAGCTAGTCTAGTAGAGGCTTACTAGGGACACAGTGTTTTGTCTATGTATCCACACATGTATCAAGTTTCCGGTTAATACAGTTCTAGCATGAATAATAAACATTTATCATGATATAAGGAAATATAAATAACAACTTTATTATTGCCTCTAGGGCATATTTCCTTCAAATGAATGACAATTCCTATGAAGAAACAATGACATCAAGTTATATAGGAAGGTTTGTTCCATGGGTGATGCAAGAATGAGATTGAATGGATTCGGAATGAATGCCATATACATATAGTTGTGCATCAACATTAATCATGGAGCAAAGATAAGTGTTGACCAAGATGAAGATTGTAGATTTAATTCAAAGATGGTCAACACACATAAGCGGAAATCATGTGCCACATGCGATCTTGTGGTATGGTTAGAATTTGTCAATTGCGCTTTGTGTACTAACCCATTCTATGTGCTTTCTATATCTCTGTGGGTTAGGCGATTCTCATGGACTTACATCAAGAGAAATATTTCAAGTTCCCATGAGAGGATGACATCAAGTGATGATGATTATGGTTTACTTTGGTCACTTGACCGTGCATTCACCCTCCTCTAGGCGACATCGTGGTCCTTTCAATTGGTATCAGAGCCCGGTCTCTCCTTATTAGGCTTCACCGCCTAAAGAGTAATGATGTTGACTAGTGAACTAGTGCATGATGACACTTTTTTTAATGGAACAAATTACATTATGTGGAGATTACGCATGCTTTGTCACTTTCGGGACATGGGTCCAAATGCTTTGCGGATTGTTGTTCTAGCGGATTCTAATCTAAAGGATGGACAATATTCATCACTTGAGGATATGCATCTTGATAGTCAAGTTTTGGGTGCCATTCACCAAGCTATATCCTTCAAAGTGTTTAAGGAAATCTCTACTTGCAAGTCGGCTCATGAGGCTTGGACCAAACTTGAAGATATATATGGTGGGTCCAATCTTGATGAAGACAATATTCTTTTCAAGGAGTTAATGGAGGAGTTCTCCACATTTTTAAATCACGAAGAACTCTCTATTGCTTCCACCTTCAATTACTTGGACACTTCAATATCTTCCACTTCACCAACATGTGGCGCCACAAGGTAATGGCATGGTGAGTGAAGAAATATCTTGTGATGATGGTGTTAAGCTCATTTGTGATGATATGCTTGATCTCCCATGTTGCCATGATAGAAATGCTTTGGTTTCCTCTACTTGTTCTATGACTAACCATGTAGAGGAAATCAATAAAGATGAGGCATGCTTTATTGATGAAGAACCCTCTTATCCAAAAGAATCATCATCAACCCCCTTTGTTCACATGTGCCTCATGGCAAGAGGTAATGACGAGGTATCATATTCTCTTAGTGATAATGATGATAGTTGTAATGAGGATGATGATGATGACTTGACTCAAAATCTCTATGAGATTGGGAAAACTCTTAATAGAGCTAAAAATAACACTTATAAAAGGTTCCAAGATGTTCTTGCTTGCTTTAAAAAACGTAATGACTTATTTCTTAACGAGCAAGCAAAAAGTGAACAACTTGAACATGAACTTGCTAAGGCTCATCAATGTCTTAGTGACTTGAGGTCTTTAAAAGCAGAGATTGAAGTTACTCATTGTAAACTTAAAGAGGATTTTGAGCACCTTGACCTTGGCTACAATAATGTCAATGGAGAGCTCACCAAACTCTCTAAGTCTCATGGGTAACTTCAAGCTACTCATGCAAAGTCTCTAGTTTCTACATGCTCCTCTCATATTGATAATGATGCTTGTGCGACTATGTAACGCCCACGATGCAGCTATATCTCCCACGCGTCGAAGCACGACTTAGAGGCATAACCGCATTGTGGTTTGTCGCAAGAAGGGTCATCTTCACACAATCCCATGTAATGAACAAGACCGGGATAAAGAGTTGGCTTACAATCGCCACTGCACACAAGTACTTAAATAAATCATACATCATTCAGAGTACACACATAGTCCGACTATGGACGAAGCCAAAAGAAAAGAAGATAACCCAACTGCTAGATCCCCGATCGTCCCAACTGGGCTCCACTACTGATCAACATGAAACGAAAACATAGCAACGACCAAGATTTTCGTTGAGCTCCTATCTCAGCTCAGTTGCATCACCTGCACTGGTATCATCGGCACCTACAACTGTTTGGAAGTATCTGTGAGTCATGAGGACTCAGCAATCTCACACCCGCGAGATCAAGACTATTTAAGCTTATAGGAAGGATGGGGTAATGAGGTGGAGCTGCAGCACGCACTAAGCATATATGGTGGCTAACATACGCAAATGAGAGCGAGAAGAGAGGCAAAGCACGATCATGAAGCTAGAAGTGATCAAGAAGTGATCCTGAAACGACTTACGCACAATCATAACACAAAGACCGTGTTCACTTCCCGGACTCTGCCGAAAAGAGACCATCACGGCTACACACGCGGTTGATGTATTTTAATTAAGTCAAGTGTCAAGTTCTCTACAACCGGACATTAACAAATTCCATCTACCACATAACCGCATGGCACGGCTTTGAAAGATAATACCCTGCAGGGGTGTCCCAACTTAGCCCATTATAAGCTCTCACGGTCAATGAAGGATATTCCTTCTCCCGGGAAGACCCGATCAGTCTCGGAATCCCAGTTTACAAGACATTTCGATAATGGTAAAACAAGACCAGCAAAGCCGCCCGAATGTGCCGACAAATCCCGATAGGAGCTGCACATATCTCGTTCTCAGGGCACACCGGATGGGCAAGACGTCGGGTTGGCATAGACCCTGGATTGCCCAGGGGGCGCCGGACATCGCCCAGGTTGGGCCAGCACTCGAAGGAGCACTGGTCCGGGGGTTAAAATAAAGATGAGCCTTGAGTCTGCAGAACCCAAGGGAAAAAGGCTTAGGTGGCAAATGGTAAAACCAAGGTTGGGCCTTGTTGGAGGAGTTTTATTCAAAGCGAACTGTCAAGGGGGTCCCATAAATCACCCAACCGTGTAAGGAACGCAAAATCAAGGAACATAATACCGGTATGACGGAAACTAGGGCGACAAGAGTGGAACAAAACACCAGGCATAAGGCCGAGCCTTCCACCCTTTACCAAGTATATAGATGCATTAATTAAGATAAGAGATATTGTGATATCCCAACATAAACATGTTCCAACATGGAGCAATCTTCAACTTCACCTGCAACTAGCAACGCTATAAGAGGGGCTGAGCAAAGCGGCAACATAGCCAAACAACGGTTTGCTAGGAAAGGTGGGTTAGAGGCTTGACATGGCAACATAGGAGGCATGATATAGCAAGTGGTAGGCATCGTAGCATAGGCATAGCAAAAGAGCGAGCAACTAGCAAGCAAAGATAGAAGTGATTTCGAGGGTATGGTCATCTTGCCTGAGATCCCGCAAGGAAGAAGAACGAGTCCATGAAGAAGACAAACAGACGAAGTCGAACGAATCCTCACAACTCCGGAAACGAAACCGAAGCTAACGAGAGAAGCAACCCGGAAAGAAGCAAACAACATAGTAAACAACCATCCCATACACATGGCATGATGCACAACCAAGTATGATGCATGTCCGGTTTAAATAGCATGGCATGACAATATGCACAAACAAAACTACAAGTTAAATGGAGCCCAATATGCAACGAGTTGCATATTGACGAAACACCACATCAATTATTTAGTTCTCTCGGTTATGTACCAAACAATATTAAATATGGGTTAACATGGCAAGTGGTGAAGCATAACAAAACTATACCATCTAAACAATTTAAATGGGGCCGGATATAAAAACAACCAATCCGGTAAATCCTCATATGCATTTAGCAATTTAATGCAACAACAATTTTAAACATTTAAATGTTGTTATCATGATGCGAATGACATATACAAGTTATATGCAATTTTTATGAAAATGTTGACATAAGCATGTTATGAAGCATTTGGTCACCATGGCGGAACAAAAAGGGTGCCACGGCGGCGAATCCGAAAATGATGCCACGGCAACATATCGGTTCCGGTAGCTCATGGAGATACCGGTGCAAAAGGAGGCGTGCGGATGTGCGCAACATGCTAGAGATGGTGGGGTGCTCCCGACTACCGGGTTCCCACGGGTTAGGGGCATTGAAACGAGTGACAATTCGGACACGGTGAAAACGGTGCATCTCATTCAACACATGCATTCGGTCCACGGCGGTCGTTCTCGGCGGTTATACCTTCGAAGCGTGCATTTTCGAAACGGATCGAGTCGGTGCGAAGTAGAGGAAGTAGTGGTACACGGCGACGGTAGTGGAAGTAGTGGTTCACATTTCGTAGTGGAAGTAGTTGTACACATTCGTTTTGGAGGGGTAATTGACGAATCCAACGTCTTCGGGGCGACGGTAGTGGTACACGTTATCTTGTGGAACTTCACGGTTCGTTGTGTAGTCGTACACGGGTCCTTGCCGAAGATGGTCGCACACGCACGTAGATGAACCATTCATCGACCTCCTGGGACTTGGCGAAAATCTCGAAGATGGCCTTGGCGTCCCTGGTTCGGTGGTTGTGGAGGCAGTGCGGAGCCCCGGGGGAGGCGGAGTAGTGGCGCAAAGGGGCTAGTGTTCGCCAAGGCGCTGGCAGTGGCGTCCGCGAGCAGATGCGGGTGGCGGAGGCCATGGAAGGCGCTCGAGCGCGAGGAACGCAGGGGCCGTGGGCGAGCTCGCTCGGGGAGCTCCTCGGGCGCATCTGGTCGGAGTAGAAGCCGACGAGGCAAGGGCGACACGGAGCATGGTGGCACGGCGGACGGACTTGGCGCAGGGGGAAAGGATGGCGCGGAGCGGGGTCGCGGGAAACCGAGGCGAGGCAGGGGCGACGTGGGAGGAAGCAGGGGCGACGCTTGGGGCTCGGGGTGGCGCTCGGCAAAAGGAGCGGCTCCGGCGATGGCGCTCGCCAGCGCGGCGCCGAAGACGGCAGGGGGCGAGGAGGAAGGAGCGGCGTCCTAGGGCAGCGTTACGAGGCGAAGGCCGGTGGCGGCGTTTGGGCGAGGAGCTCCTGGTTCATGGCGGCAGAGGAGCTCCAGCAGGGCCGAGGCGGCGGCAGGGGAGGACCCCGGCGAAGCGTAGCCTGATCCGGCAGCGGCGGCGGGCTCCGGTGGCTGGCTGGTGGCGCGGAGGCGACATGGACTACGGGGAGGCGCAGGGCCGTGTGGGTGTGAAGGGGATCGGGTGAGAGATGGTGTTGCGATGGGGATCGAGACGAAGGGGGTGGCGGCGCTGTGAGGGAACGAGGGAGCGATCGAGAGGAGGGTTCGATCGGCTCGATCGGGCTAGGGTTATAGAGGCGTCTGGGCCTAGGCGCAGTTGGGTTTGCCTGGCTAGGCTGCTGGGCTCTCTTCTCCCTCTCTCTTATTCTCTAGAAACAGAAAATAACAAAGAAGAAAAGGAGAAGAAAGGAGGTGTTGGGGAAGAAATTGGACACGCGGATAATTTTCCCGGACTCACAAAAATGTGCTTGTTCCAAGAAAATAGAAAAAGCCATGATTGAAAGATTTAAATTCAAACTAATTTGATTTAAATTCAAATGATTTGAATAGGAAGTGAGGGTTGGGAATGTCCAAAAATGTTCGGATTTTTGGTGGAGCTCCGGAATATGATGAAAGAAATTATGGGCAAGGTTGGAGACCAAGAATTAAGATAACAAAGGCATTGGGATAATTTGCAAGTGTGTTATGGTGATTTCCAAATTAAAGAAATATTTAATATAGCTCCCTAATATTGGGACGATATGTTATAAAGAGAAGTCACCCTTCCCTCGATTTAAATAGATCAACCATCCATGCAATTTATTAGTTGAGGTTTTTAAAAATTAAATGACATGCTGGCATGATGACATGATGCAATGCAAAAATTAAAAGAGCAAGCACAAACGAAACACACGAAGGTCACAAAAATATGGAAGTCTTCTGGATCGTCGGTCTTGGGGCGTTACAACACTCCACCACTACAAGAGGATCTCGTCCCGAGATCTAAGGATGGCACCGGAGAGAAACGGAAAGGGAAGAGGTAAAACAAAGTTGCTTCTTCGACAAACGAGTGAAACCACGAACCTTGATAGGTCGCAACGCTTGAAGAAATGACACGATGGACGTGAACATTGCAAAAATCTTGTAGGTTGAAAGACATGGAAATAAGAGCTTAACGGATCAAAAGGAATATGAAAGCACACCAGTAGAAAAGAGAAACAAGGAACACCATGTGAACCTTGGAGTTTTCAAAGCTATGAATGACGAGAACAATGGACGAGAAGTACATGCAACCACTCCGGTTGAAACGAGATGTACAAGTAACGATAAAGATCAATTACGACAACACTCCGGTTGGAAATGAAAGGGATAGACTATGAGCTTGGCAAAATGAAAGCACTTTGATGAGACTCTGATTAAAAGAGGAATGATAGACCCAACACTCCGGTTAAATGGATAAGCACGAAAAGAACTTGATCTTGGCAAAACGAGATGATGGGTGAAAATAGCAACATCACAATGCCTCCGGTAGAAATGAAAGAATGCAATGAAAAGAACGGATAAGAAAACAACATGTTCTACATAAAGTGAATTTGAGAGAGCATCCTTGCAAGAAGGTTAGATCGGAGTTGTTGGAAGGTCAAAACGAAAGGATATGATCCTCGTGGGCTTATCGAGACATCCCAAAATTATGAGGTGACAACCTGCCACTCACGGATTTTTTTGATTGATAGCTAGAAAAGATAGAAGACTTCTTCCACCAAGATGATAGAGAGATAACTTGGATCATAGGTAATCATCGGAAAGAGCAACATTCCCAATGGAAGGCTTTAGGTGAAATCTATACCAAGATAACTCCAAGGAAGAAGATGATGGGTTTAAATATCTCATTCCTGAACTTGTGTATCATGAAACATGAAGGAAACTGTCAAAATGACATAACACCATCTCAAAAGATAAGGTAGAAAGAATTGCACTTCGGAATGCAAGATGAAGAATGCTTGAACTCCTCCAAACAAAACATGTGTTGAACACCATGCTTATTTTAGAGTATAGCTTGGCAGATCTTAACTCCGAGAGAAACTTGAAGGACAAATCGAGAAAAAATGACTCCTTGACGAACCACCATGTAGAGCCTCCATGAAGAACTCCGGTAAACAAAAGGATGATAGAAAGAAAGAGAAGTTGACAACACAAGGTGAAGCCTTGCAGTGACAAGATGAAGCATTGAAATGATATAACCGAGAAAACTTGGAACTCTGGAAAGAAAGATGAACAAATGAAATCAAGAATTTTGATGATCCTCCAGAATAAGGAATTGAATTTACTCGATGAAACAAGAATAAGAATTACATTATGCTGATCCTTCACCAATTAAATTGATGGCAAGCAATGGATTTGGCATACTACTTATTCTCGTGGAGAGGATTAAGATAGATATGGCGCAAACTTGGGAAGGTCTTCAACGAACCACCGGTAGGATTGGAAAGAACGAATGAATCTATATGATAACGAAGGAAGAGAACTCTTGAGCGAACCACCGTAAGAATTGAAAATGAGCGAAGAAAAGAACGAATCGCCGTAGGAATTAGAAATGAACGAAGATACTTGAGAGAATTTAGATACATGAGAACGGAGAGATCATGAACTGATTAGTGAATACTTGAATGATGCACCGGTAAGATTTGGGGAACAGGAGCTGAAAGCTGGAATGAATAATTCTGAGATGATGGGCTCAGAAGAATCAAACTGAAAAGACTCCTGAATTGCTCCGGATGGGTGAAAAGAATTCTCACAATCGAAAACAACTATGAGAGGGCGGCATCAAGCTAGAACCATGAATCTTGAAGAGAATGAAGCAAGATTTAAGAGAAACTCTTCTTCGGTCTTCAAATATTGAGAATGACGATGAGAAACACCACCATAAATTGTTGAGGCACTCCATAATGAAAATTAGAAAGGTTGAACCAACAATGAAAAGAATTTGGAAGATCTTGGAGAAAGCCATGACTGATGAAAACCCATTCTTACATCAAACTTAGAAAAGAATTTTTAGAAGCTCCGAAAAAATTAGAAGAGTCAGGTAAGATCCTGGGAAAAGACTTGTGGGTTAGGGCCCACTCAAAAGAACCACCGTTGAACGATTGCTTGAAAGGGAGGTTGCACCGGTTGATTTAAATGGCTTGAATGAGATAACAATCTCGAAATAACTTGAACGGATTAAGAATGGAAACACGAATCTTCTGAGATATCTTCGGCACTCCGGAACAATTGAATAGCGAGAAGTGGATGATTAAGAGATGCACCGACATGAGAAAGCATTTGAAACAATGAAAAGAATAGGATTAACACTGAAAACTTGACTTGAGTCCACCGGAGAAGAAAAAAAAATGAAGAATGATGAACTTGAAGCTCCGTTAGTATCTCCATGGGAAATCACCGGATAAAAACATTGAAAGAAAAGAATGAAGAGACTTCGCATCAATAAAAAAAGATACTTGATTAAGAAATCTGAGTCCTTGAAGAAAGGGTGGGAGGGTGGGAAAACAAAACAACTTGGGTCGGGTGAAACGAACACCGTTGAGAAAAAAAGCTTAGAAATTGATCTTGCGATTGTTGCAATGATCGGATTTACTTGAAGAGAAGCACACATGTTGAAAAGGATTGACATGACAATCTCGATTATCATGAAGGATTATCATCCACATAGAAATATGAGAACACCGCTTAGAATAAGGTATGGAATCAACACTTGACTTCGAAGCAACTCGAATACCACAACTCAAAACAAAAACACAGGATTTGGCTTGCGGAATAAGCCGGAAACAAACATATGATAGATCCCATATCGTATCATGTGTCTGTTGGAAAGATAATCTAGGAGCTACTTGAATTCCCACTTATAAACTCCCGAAACTTTCTGGTTATGCAATCTGGTGTTGGGGATACAGGGGACACTATATATCTCACCCAAACTAACAATACCTAGATCCAGCTGTATCCATCCGTCAACACATAACCAAGAAAACTCCGGAAATCGTTTACCTCAACCTTCGAAAAGCATCCGTTATACGAGTTATGGCAATACTCTCGAGCTCGCCCCAGTACTGGGTTATCGAGGTTATCTCACCAACAACTGCATAAAAGAGATTTTCGATGTCGGCGAAACTCAGGTATTCCGGAACTGCAACGATAAAATTTTGACGACAACACCTCGGAGCTCAACTCCCCGGGACACTGCCACAACCCCTAAATGTCAGGAGGCACCAAGAACAATGTTCTCGTCACAAAACCATCGGAACGATTCCAAGATAACCGTGTGATCCTAAATTTTTTTCTAGTGAAATTTGAGGAGAGGAAAGTCAAAACTTCTACGTCAGGGGGCCTCACCAGAGCGACGAAGGGACTGAGGAGTAAAAAGAACCCTACTCTCCGATATATATAATCCTAAGACTCAAAACTTTTTTTTCTAGACTCAACAACACCAGCGATTCGATCAAGCAGGGGGCTCCTAAGTCGGGGATGGCTCTGATTACCAACTTGTAACGCCCACGATGCGGCTATATCTCCAACGTGTCGAAGCACGACTTAGAGGCATAACCGCATTGTGGTTTGTCGCAAGAAGGGTCATCTTCACACAATCCCATGTAATGAACAAGACTGGGATAAAGAGTTGGCTTACATTCGCCACTTCACACAAGTACTTAAATAAATCATACATCATTCAGAGTACACACATAGTCCGACTACGGAGGAAGCCAAAAGAAAAGAAGATAACCAAACTGCTAGATCCCCGATCGTCCCAACTGGGCTCCACTACTAATCAACATGAAACGAAAACATAGCAACGACCAAGATTTTCGTTGAGCTCCCATCTCAGCTCAGTTGCATCACCTGCACTGGTATCATCGGCACCTGCAACTGTTTGGAAGTATATGTGAGTCACGAGGACTCAGCAATCTCACACCCGCGAGATCAAGACTATTTAAGCTTATAGGAAGGATGGGGTAATGAGGTGGAGCTGCAGCAAGCACTAAGCATATATGGTGGCTAACATATGCAAATGAGAGCGAGAAGAGAGGCGAAGCACGATCGTGAAGCTATAAGTGATCAAGAAGTGATCCTGAAACGACTTACGCACAATCATAACACAAAGACCGTGTTCACTTCCCGGACTCCGCCGAAAAGAGACCATCACGGCTACACACGCGGTTGATGTATTTTAATTAAGTCAAGTGTCAAGTTCTCTACAACCGGACATTAACAAATTCCCATCTGCCACATAACCGTGGGCACGGCTTTCGAAAGATAATACCCTGCAGGGGTGTCCCAACTTAGCCCATTATAAGCTCTCACGGTCAACGAAGGATATTCCTTCTCCCGGGAAGACCCGATCAGTCTCGGAATCCCGGTTTACAAGACATTTCGACAATGGTAAAACAAGACCAGCAAAGCTGCCCGAATGTGCCGACAAATCCCGATAGGAGCTGCACATATCTCGTTCTCAGGGCACACCGGATGGGCAAGACGTCGGGTTGGCATAGACCCTGGATTGCCAGGGGCGCCGAACATCGCTTGAGTTGGGCCAGACTCGAAGGAGCACTGGTCCGGGGTTAAAATAAAGATGACCCTTGAGTCTGCAGAACCCAAGGGAAAAAGGCTTAGGTGGCAAATGGTAAAACCAAGGTTGGGCCTTCTTTGGAGGAGTTTTATTCAAAGCAAACTGTCAAGGGGGTCCCATAAATCACCCAACCGTGTAAGGAACGCAAAATCAAGGAACATACCACCGGTATGACGGAAACTAGGGCGGCAAGGGTGGAACAAAACACCAGGCATAAGGCCGAGCCTTCCACCCTTTACCAAGTATATAGATGCATTAATTAAGATAAGAGATATTGTGATATCCCAACATAAACATGTTCCAACATGGAGCAATCTTCAACTTCACCTGCAACTAGCAACGCTATAAGAGGGGATGAGCAAAGCGGCAACATAGCCAAACAACGGTTTGCTAGGAAAGGTGGGTTAGAGGCTTGACATGCAACATAGGAGGCATGATATAGCAAGTGGTAGGCATCGTAGCATGGGCATAGCAAAAGAGCGAGCAACTAGCAAGCAAAGATAGAAGTGATTTCGAGGGTATGGTCATCTTGCCTGAGATCCCGCAAGGAAGAAGAACGAGTCCATGAAGAAGACAAACGGACGAAGTCAAACGAATCCTCACAACTCCGGAATGAAACCGAAGCTAACGAGAGAAGCAACCCGGAAAGAAGCAAACAACATAGTAAACAACCATCCCATACACATGGCATGATGCACAACCAAGTATGATGCATGTCCGGTTTAAATAGCATGGCATGGCAATATGCACAAACAAAACTACAAGTTAAATGGAGCCCAATATGCAATGAGTTGCATATTGACGAAACACCACATCAATTATTTTGTTCTCTCTCGGTTATGTACCCAACAATATTAAATATTGGTTAACATGGCAAGTGGTGAAGCAAAACAAAACTATACCATCTAAACAATTTAAATAGGGCCGGATATAAAAAAAACAATCCGGTAAATCCCCATATGCATTTAGCAATTTAATGCAACAACAATTTTAAACATTTAAATGTTGTTATCATGATGCGGATGACATATACAAGTTATATGCAATTTTTATGAAAATGTTGACATAAGCATGTTATGAAGCATTTGGTCACCATGGCGGAACAAAAAGGGTGCCACGGCAACATATCGGTTCCGGTAGCTCATGGAGATACCGGTGCAAAAGGAGGCGTGCAGATGTGCGCAACATGCTAGAGATGGTGGGGTGCGCCCGACTACCGGGTTCCCACGGGTTAGGGGCATGGAAACGAGTGACAATTCGGACACGGTGAAAACGGTGCATATCATTCAACACATGCATTCGGTCCACGCCGGTCGTTCTCGGCGGTTATACCTTCGAAGCGTGCATATTTGTAACGGATCGAGTCGGTGCGAAGTAGAGGAAGTAGTGGTACACGGCGACGGTAGTGGAAGTAGTGGTTCACATTTTGTAGTGGAAGTAGTTGTACACATTCGTTTCGGAGGGGTACTTGACGAATCCAACGTCTTCGGGGCGACGGTAGTGGTACACGTTATCTTGTGGAACTTCACGGTTCGTTGTGTAGTCGTACACGGGTCCTTGCCGAAGATGGTCGCACACGCACGTAGATGAACCATTCATCGACCTCCTGGGACTTGGCGGAAATCTCGAAGATGGCCTTGGCGTCCCTGGTTCGGTGGTTGTGGAGGCAGTGCGGAGCCCCGGGGGAGGCGGAGCAGTGGCGCGAAGGGGCTAGTAGCCGCCAAGGCGCTGGCAGTGGCGACCGCGAGCAGATGCGGGTGGCGGAGGCCATGGAAGGCGCTCGAGCGCGAGGAACGCAGGGGCCGCGGGCGAGCTCGCTCGAGGAGCTCCTCGGGCGGATCTGGTCAGAGTAGAAGCCGACGAGGCGAGGGCGACACGGAGCATGGTGGCACGGCGGACGGACTTGGCGCAAGGGGAAAGGATGGCGTGGAGCGGGGTCGCGGGAAACCGAGGCGAGGCAGGGGCGACGTGGGAGGAAGCAGGGGCGACACTTGGGGCTCGGGGTGGCGCTCGGCAAAAGGAGCGGCTCCGGCGATGGCGCTCGCCAGCGCGGCGCCGAAGACGGCAGGGGGCGAGGTTGAGGGAGCGGCGTCCTAGGGCAGCGTGACGAGGCGAAGGCCGGCGGCGGCGTTTGGGCGAGGAGCTCCTGGTTCATGGCGGCAGAGGAGCTCCAGCAGGGCCGAGGCGGCGGCAGGGGAGGACCCCGGCGAAGCGCAGCCTGATCCGGCAGCGGCGGCGGGCTCCGGTGGCTGGCTGGTGGCGCGGAGGCGACATGGTCTACGGGGAGGCGCGGGGCCGTCTGTGTGTGAAGGGGATCGGGCGAGAGATGGTGTTGCGATGGGGATCGAGACGAAGGGGGTGGCGGCGCTGTGAGGGAACGAGGGAGCGATCGAGAGGAGGGTTCGATCGGGCTAGGGTTATAGAGGCGTCTGGGCCTAGGCGCAGATGGGTCTGCCTGGCTAGGCTGCTGGGCTCTCTTCTCCCTCTCTCTTATTCTCTAGAAACAGAAAATAACAAAGAAGAAAAGGAGAAGAAAGGAGGTGTTGGGGAAGAAATTGGACACGCGGATAATTTTCCCGGACTCACAAAAATGTGCTTGTTCCAAGAAAATAGAAAAATCCATGATTGAAAGATTTAAATTCAAACTCATTTGATTTAAATTCAAATGATTTGAATAGGAAGTGAGGGTTGGGAAGGTCCAAAAATGTTCAGATTTTTGGTGGAGCTCCGGAATATGATGAAATAAATTATGGGCAAGGTTGGAGACCAAGAATTAAGATAACAAAGGCATTCGGATAATTTGCAAGTGTGTTATGGTGATTTCCAAATTAAAGAAATATTTAATACAACTCCCTAATATTGGGACGATATGTTATAAAGAGAAGTCACCCTTCCCTCAATTTAAATAGATCAACCATCCATGCAATTTATTAGTTGAGGTTTTTTAAAATTAAATGACATGCTGGCCTGATGACATGATGCAATGCAAAAATTAAAAGAGCAAGCACAAACGAGACACACGGAGGTCACAAAAATATGGAAGTCTTCTGGATCGTCGGTCTTGGGGCGTTACAGACTAACTCTATCTTGTGTGAAGCATCGATATTAAAAGAAAATGTTGAGCTTAGGACTCAACTCGATTTGCTAACTAGCAATTATGGGAAATTGGAAGAAAGTCATGAAAAGCTCTACGACACTCATGAGGATCTTCTAATCTCTCATGATGGGCTAAAGTTAGCTCATGAGGCTATGGTCACCAAGGTAAAATCGTGTGAGTCTCATGTGGATATTAGCACATCGTCTACTCGAAATGCCGTATTGCCATGTGCTAGTCCTTGCAATTCCTCTCTACATGATACTGATACATCTTGTGATGAGTTGCTCACCATGCCTTGTTGCTCTAACAATGAAGCTTCTATTTCCTCTAGTTCTTTTGTTAATACTAACCTTGTAGAGGAAAATAAAGAGCTCGAGGCTCAAGTCACTAGTTTGAAGAAAGACTTGGAAAAATGTTGTGATAATATCTTGAGTGTGCAAAAGGACCCTCAAGATAAAATAGGACTTGATTTCATCTCCAACAAAAAGAAGTCCAAGAACAAGAAGAAGGGACAACATCAAGTCAAGAATTCGGCCAAAATTATTTGCTTCAAGTGCAAGAATGTTGGACACCATGTGAGATCTTGTCCATTGAAGAAGAAGGCTTCAAGTGTGAAGCATCAAGGGAAGTGGCCTCAAGTTCAATCTCTAGATAATGAAAGGCCTCTTCCCATGCTTAACCAAGATAATGTTCTCCAAGTTGAGAAGGTAAAGAAGAAGAGAAAGGGGAGCACATGTTGCTATATTTGCCATGAGAAGGGACACATATCTTCATCATGTCCCAACGGTAATGCGTCTAAGCCCCCAATTATCATTGATCATTATTCACTTAGGAAGGATATTGATGGTAATATGTTTGCCAAGTATGTTGGTGCCCAAAGTGGTTTGAAAGTGGATAAGACCATTTGGGTCACCAAGCCTATTGTTACTAACTTCTTAGGACCCAACGTGGTTGGGGACCATCAAGCTCAAACTTGATCAATAGGTGTGTGGAGGGCATTGGAGACTTGGCTAGTTCATGAAGAAAAATGTTTCTCACCATTCATTATGGTACAAACCAAGTCAAGTGAATTATCATCATATTTGTCATTCCAATGCTCCTTGTGGTGGTAACTTGTATTTATATTGTCTACATTCAAGGTTACTAGACCAATGCATGTTTAGGTTTTGTACCTAGCATGTGTTTGTATATGTTGTGTCTCCTAATATGCTTTATTTGTGTTATCTAGCATGTGTAGGTTGCAATGCACATCATATATTTGTGTGTGTAGTCTCGAGCCTTTATTGCTTCATTAGTTGAATCTTCCTTGGATTTTTTTGAGATATTAATGGATTATCACATTATGTGGGAGTGCTATGTTTTTGCATATCACAAACCTTAAATGTGTATATATGTGGGATACCACCTAGTATTGTTGGTGCAATATTATCTAGTTACTATGTGGTATGTAAAGCTCATTTGGAACTCAAATTATCATCCATTAATTATCCTTAGTTGGGTTTCATTTGCCTCTTGTGGATAATACATGGATCATCACATTATGGGGGAGTGATATGCTTTGTGCATATCACAATCCTTGTTAATATGAACAACTGAGGGATGCCACTTAGAATTTATATTTGAGATTATCTTATATCTCGATGGCATGCAATGCCTTGTTTACTGTGACGCCCTCGATTCAATCGTACACTAATCATACACGCAAATGTGTACGATCAAGATCAAGGACTCACGGGAAGATATCACAACACAACTCTAGATACAAATTAAAAATAATACAAGCTTTATATTACAAGCCAGGGGCCTCGAGGGCTCGAACACATAAGCTCGAATACACAAGAGTCAGCGGAAGCAACAATATCTGAGTACAGACATGAGTTAGACAAGTTTGCCTTAAGAAGGCTAGCACAAAAGCATCTAGGATCGAAAAGGCAAGGCCTCCTGCCTGGGAGCCTCCTAACTACTCCTGGTCGTCAGCGGTCTCCATGTAGTAGTAGGCATCAACGGTGGCATCTGGCTCCTGGGCTCCGACATCTAGTTGCATCAACCGAAAATAAGAGGAAAGGGGAAAAGGGGGAGCAAAGCAACCGTGAGTACTCATCCAAAGTACTCGCAAGCAAGGAACTACACTACATATGCAACATTATCAAAGGAAGGCTGTATATGTGGGCTAGGCTGCAGAAATGCCAGAATAGAGAGAAGGCCTAGTCCTATCAAAGACTAGCATCTTCTGGAAACCACCATCTTGCAGCAAACAGGAGGGAGTAGAGTAGCATAAAGTAAAGTAGAGTAGTGTTATCAACCTCGGCCAGAGATCCTTTCTCGACTCCCTGCGAGAAAGCAATCCCAGAGCCATACTATCCAAGTGTCATCACAATCCAATTCTCATCACCATCCAGCTCTCATCACAAGTATCCAGTTCTAGTTGTATCGATCGGGATACAACTCCAAGTGTCCGTTATTGTAGGACAGGCTATCGATAGATGTTTTCTTCCCTGCAGGGGTGCACCAACTTACCCACCACGCCGATTAACTCCGCCGGACACACTTTCTGGGTCATGCCCGCCTCGCCAAACAATACGCCGCAACCCGACCTAGGCTTAATAGAGAGGCCAGACGCCAGACTAAACCTATGCCCCTGTGGGTCATGGGCCATCTCCCGGAACTCCCTGACGTATGCGTGGCGGTGGTGAGCAGACCTAGCTACCTTCCGAAACAGGCAGGAGCTTACCAGTTCAACCCGGCGCGCGCCGCTCAGTCGCTGACGTCTATTAAGCTTCGGCTGATTTATACGACGCAGAACGCCCATACTATGCCCACGTGATGGTTAGTGCTATCAGGCCAGAGGTCCCTCGGATCAAATATCCAAATCGCCGTGGATTAGGAGCGTGCGGTAACATGCAGAGACTCACGAAAGATGTGACCCCGTTGCCCCGTCTCGAGGACTTGCGGCCAGGGCTAGGAATGCCCAGCCACGCCTCGTAATTATCTCGCAGGCACCCTCCAGGTCAACCCGTCTCCACATCACTCGCAATTAAGCTCGCACGGGTACCCCTCAGGGTCGACCCGTCTTTCCAAGTAACAGTGGTAAAGTCCAAGTATCCGTGTGTCCAAACATCAAGGGGAAAACCCGAGGAATCACCCCTGATGAATTCCACTAGATGTGATCATCAAGGTGAACGTAAGAGGAATCACCCCGAGGTTCACACTTGAGGGTTGCACGCACGACTCGTGTCGGAAGTGGTTAAGGAGGAAATCACCCTCGATGACCACGATCGAATGACTACTACTACAGGTTAACATCGAAGTCGTCAAGAGGTCTCACCCTCGGTACTCGATAGTAACCCAAGAGTGTCGAACAACTAAGGGGAAAGTGATGTGCGGTGCCGAGGCCTGGTCTTCGATCCCGTTGATCGGGTCTTCGATGATGAAGCGGGGGCAACAAGGATAAGGTGTGGGGTCACTGATGGGGCACTAACCAACCTATACTAAGCAGATTAGGATAAGCAGGTAAGGTACAATAGCAGGTTACAAAAGCAGGCTTTGCATCAGAATAGGAGCAATCAATAACAGTAGCAAAATCTAATGCAAGCATGAGAGAATGGAATGGGCGATATCGGGATGATCAAAGGGGGGGCTTGCCTGGTTGCTCTGGCAAGGAGGGGTCGTCGTTGACGTAGTCGATCACAGGGGCAGCATCGGTCTCGTGGTCTACCGGAGAGAAGAGGGGGAAGAAACAGTAAATACAAAGCAAACATAGCATCACAAAGTATAATGTGGCAAAATGTTGTGCCGGGTGTGACCTAACGTATGGATACACGATAAAGGTGAAGGGGGAATTCAACCGAGAATGTTTTCCCGGTTCCGGAGTTGTGTCAGACAAATGACCGGAGGGGGAATGTTCCATGTTCAGATAGTTAGAGGTATCTGACGGGTAAATGGATCGTGTATCCGGATTCGTCACGTTTTTCTGAGAAACTTTCATGTAGAAAACATTTTCATCCGAGCTACGGTTTATTTTCTATGAATTTTCACAGTTTTAAACATTTTCTAGAATTAAATAAATTAACAGAAGGGTTTATTGCGTCAGCATGACGTCACAGTGACATCAGCAGTCAGCAGGGCGGCTGACCAGGTCAAACCAGGCCTATGGGTCCTGTGGGACCCACATGTCAGCCTCCGTTAGTCTAACAGTGTATTAAACTAATTAATCTAGGTTAGTTAGCTACTGGACCCCACCTGTCATGGACTAATTAGCTAAACTAATTATTTTTATTTATTAAAACATTTTAGTTAGAGGAAAATAAGTGGTGGGGCCTGCACGTCAGTGGCTGGGGCATGCCCAGTCAGCAGTTGACCGAAGTCAACAGGACAGCCGGGTCCCAGGGGCCCACGGGTCAGCGATCGAGGGGGTGGCCCCAACCGCCAGTCAAGATGGTCTTGGAGCTAGCTCCGCGACCAAATCCATGGGCGGAGGCGCGGCGTCGTCAGGATTCGCCGTCCGCGCCAAAATGGGTGCGGGCGGGCGGGTTCGAACGGGGAGAGCCCGCCGCGTCGTGTGGTGAGGTCGGTTGGGCTTGCGACTGGCCGAAACCGCGCCGGCGACGAGTGGAGGCGGTGGTGGGCCGGGGTTCGGGCGTTCGACACAACGGAGCAGCAGCGGGCTAAAGCGTGATCTAACGGGCGCGGGAGGTGCTACGCAACTCAACGAGCACGTTCGCATCAACAGAAGAAGCTACGGGGCACGACAGGGACGAGCTCGCCGGCCATGGCGGACAGCGGAGCCCAGCTTCACGGGGACGGCGACTGAGCGTGCTAGAACGTGAAGGAGAGGGAATGGAGCAACGCGGAGGCTCACCGAGCGGCTCATGGAGGCCGGCGAATGGATTAGGAGCAGGAGAGCTAGCCGGAGTGGAGGAAGACAGCGGCAACCGAACGGGGAAGGCGGCGTCGATCCAGTCGGTGAGGTGGCGCCGAGCTCGAGCTCGTGGTCAGAGAGGGAGTACCGGTCGTCGGCGGAGCGGAAGGACCTGTCGGCGAGGCAAGACGGTGACAGTGGCCACGGTGGTGATGCAACACAGCGACGGCGGCGCAGAGGAGGAAGAAGGAGTCGAGGCGGGCGCTCCGGTGGCCTCCAGCGCGGTCCAGTGGCCCCAGATGAAGAGGAGGACAGTGCTGGAGCTCCAGGGCAGATCTGCGGAGTCGGAGTGGCTCGGTGGCCGCATGGTCGACGGAGAACGGCGGCGACTGCGTCGGTCTCCTCTCCAGAACAAAGGAGATGGAGAGGTGGATCTGGAGAGCGAGGGAGTGAGCGGCGAGTGGGGGGGTAGAGCAAGTGGCAGGGGAGCCCGAGGCGTCGAAGGGATCCTTATCCCCTCCCGTCGACGGCGAGGTAGTCCGGCGGCGACGCGCGGGTACGCGCCCTCGGTCGGTTGAACAGGGGGAGAGGAGAGTGACGACCCAGGGGGTGTGGGCCGGCCTGTTGGGCCAGCTGGCTCGGGTGGGCCAAAGCCTGAGTGAGGCAGAGGGCCCCTCTCTCTCCCCTCTACTTCTCCTTTTCTTTTTCTTTTTCTTCAGCAGCTTTTGCATTTTCTTTTTAGCCAATAACGACTTGCAAAATTATGCCACTGGCCAAAACAATTTCAAGAATTAAAGTGCACTGCCACAAAAAGGTTGAGAGGCTTTTGGAATAGTTGCCAATTTTATAAGTTAAAAAGGCATTTAATTTATTGCTTAGGTCACTGATATAAGTAGTTTAGGCCACTTAAACACTTTGCAAAAATGTTGGTTCACCACCAATATTAGTTGTGGAAAATTTGGCACATGATGAACATTTTAGTTTTCATGTTTGAGCAATTTGAAATTTTGACTTTAGATTAGATTTGAATTTGAATTGTGATTTGGATCAAGTGAAGATTAGCAACAAGAATATGATGACATGGCACCATTAATGTGGGATTCTTGTAGCATGACTTTGGGGTGTTATAAATCTCCTCTACTACAAGAAATCTCATCCCGAGATTTACGTGGGGAAGTAAAGAGTAACTTCGGGAAAACTTACCCTTATAGGGTTAATTGTCTGGTGAACCAAGCAGGGAGTGTGACAGAAGTATCTCTCGAGTTGAAATTTAAGAAAACATCGAGAGCAAAATATGAAGGTACAATAAGAAGTTTCAAGCGAATGGGCAAACGATCGATGCCTGAACAGAGCGTGAGGAGGGGTTCAGAGCATCGGGAACAGATCATCTCTCGGGCGATGGCTCGTGACAACACATACGCCAAGAGCAAATGATACTTCGGAATAAAGGATATACATGAGAGTCAGTTTTCGATCCCGTGGAACTGTGGGTTATGGGCCCACCATGTGGTTCAAAAGTAGGAAGGATGCCGGCATATTGCACGGTCATGGTAGCAAGGCATGGCAGAGGATAGTCCGTCAGTTATGTTGGCAAAAACGTTGGTACCAAGGGCGAGGGACGAAGAGAACCATTTTCCTGCTCGTTGAACGAGGCGGACCAATAGGCAAAGTTCTCTTCCATCGGGGGTTACCAGGATGTTGTCAGCAATAGTAACAGGGTCACACTGACAGAGTTGTAAACCAAGGTGTTTCCCATAAGCAGGGAATTATTTCTGCTTATAACATATATAGATCACAAGAAAGGTTGAGCAAACCAATGGAAAGGAAAATGTGTTTATACACAAGATTTAGGAGTATATCCTTCCCAAGGGGAAGCGGAGCAGGATATACATGATATGACAACAAGTTCAAAAGCATTTAGATAAAGGGGGAGAGGGAAGAATCATGATATTACCCGTACAACGGTGTTTGGATAATAGATCAAGAAACATTCGACAATGTGCTTCCAATGTCCTTTTTGATAGTCGGAATACCTCAGTCATGGTTCGAGGTAGCATTAACATGGTGTTCCAAGTAGGGGGTTGGAGTAGAAGATCACAAGAAATACTCAAGAACAATTGCAGGAATAGCAAGGAGTCCAAGGTATAACCAAGACATGATCAAACATGTGTTGGAAAGAAAACAAGGGGGGGGGGGGGGTAGTCGATGTTAACTCAAATCATCGTAGGTCAAGGATGGTATTTCTCACCATGAAGTCAATTTTCATCTCAACGGAAGTCAAAATTTTGATGCTGATCACGACGCATTTGTCGAGAGGATCTATGAAGATGCCATCGAGCAGCAACGACATCAAGCAAAAGGAATGATGAAGCGAAGGCTATTGGAACCACGGATACGAAATAAGCTCGGATTCAAGCTTGTCGTTCAAGGTTGAATGATAAGATGAGGAAGATCGACGTAAGCTTCGCTCATCGTCAAAAAGTTGTGCTCCGGGAATAAGGTCCAGGTAGCACAGTTAAAATTAGCACGACAATGATATAGTCGATCAGGTTAGGAATGACTTGGAGGACTATTAAACTCGTAAGCAATGAAAATTACTTGGATTTATTGAATTCAGAGTGTGGAATTGATTCTCTTATAGGTGTTCTCGACCAATAACTCAGAACCCGGGGGAAAATCTAAAATCGGTGAGAAGCAATACCAGATGAAGACTCATAGGAAGCAACACCGTTCTTTGATATTCTCGATGTACCGGAGGGTAATACTCGAAGGAAGATCAAAATAGAGGTTGCGGAGATGCATTGATCTGCAGAAGACAAGTGCTTTAACTTGTCCGAGAAATGGAATTAAAGGGGAACAATCATTGTGAGAACCACAGTTGCAAAGGATCAAACATAGATACCATATGAACTTATAACAAGGGGATTATTATTATCACAAGAAGCTTCCATGATAAGTTCCACATCGGGTCCATGGGCATGAACACAAAGTTCAAGGTCGACTCCCACTTC
This sequence comes from Aegilops longissima, assembly GCA_021605205.1. Classification (NCBI taxonomy): domain Eukaryota; kingdom Viridiplantae; phylum Streptophyta; class Magnoliopsida; order Poales; family Poaceae; genus Aegilops; species Aegilops longissima. The sequence goes on along the minus strand of CM038677.1, from coordinate 130,064,504 downwards.
TTCAATGCATAACCTTCCATTCAATTCTTGTTTTCGATGAAGTTGTAGTGTTGAAATTATATCTGGCAAAACGCCAGAAGAGTATGACTCACATCTCTTTCGGGTTCACTCGGATTAGGGAAGGGATAGGTTGAACCCATAGAGGCATCTTAGTAACATATACCACAAACTCCAAGAGTAAATAACACAAGCGCGGAAGGTAGAGCATGGTTGACAAAAGCAGAGGATACAAATTGTCAAAGACATTATGTATCATGGGAATAACTCACAAGAATTTTGAATGTGAAGGATACTATCGGATAAATAACCCAGCAATGGGCCTGCCGGTCCAAAATGGAGCTGATGTGAGTATCGGTACTCAATCAGAGGAAGAAAGAATGCAAAGGCATCGGATTATAGAACATCTGAATAATTCGATGCTTAGGCAACAAAGGAATTATGATTTCTAAAACGAAGGATCAGAAGCAGACGCTCTGATCAAGGATGGATAAGTAGAATAGACCTAGGGGCACAATCGATGACAAATAGATTGGTCGAGAACCAGCTCATGTTCAAAATGACGTTTGAGCTGGAAGATAATTTAGAAGGATCAACTGATGATTGCGTGCTTTCACACACATGTTGAATCGGTAGGCTCAAAATGATGGTGTCAAAGGATACTAATGAATATTGCTACACATATGGAAAGCATCCATAATGCAAGCAGACAAGTATTTGCAGAGCAATAGTTTGAAGAGGATTCTCGGAAGATCGGATAGTATTTACAAGTATTTTGAAAAGCATAGGAACAACTGGGGATGAGCGGACACCGGTTAAGTGAATTATCCTTAGTGCAAAAAGAAGCTGCAAAGCAGAAGGCACAAGTATTCTCGGAACAATAGAGAGTGCTAGAGGTATCTTGTAACAACATGAGCAATTGGGGATGAAGGTACAAGAGACAAGGATGTTATTCAGGGGGATTAACGGTGGTTAGGAACTGCAAGGCAGTTGGCACAGGGTCTCGAGAAACATCGAGGAGTATCCGCAGAATCTTCTGGCGAAGCAAGCGATCATCGATAATGTCGAGGCTCTCCGGGAGGAGGTGGATATGAGAGCCTAATGTCAGAGTTAGTAAAATGTTTAACCCGAATGGAAGAGAGATCAGAGTCCTAGAGTATAGACGAGGAGTAAAAGATCCTAATACCACCCAATGGCGACGTTGGCCCGTAAGACACACAGCCAAGTTAGTAAAAGTTTTTCAGTGACTAGACTCAACTTCGGCCAAGGAGTTGGAAAGGGGGCTACCTACAGGCAGTCGGCTCTGATACCAACTTGTGACGCCCTCGATTCAATCATACACTAATCATACACGCAAATGTGTACGATCAAGATCAAGGACTCACGGGAAGATATCACAACACAACTCTAGACACAAATTAAAAATAATACAAGCTTTATATTACAAGCCAGGGGCCTCAAGGGCTCGAATACATAAGCTCGAATACACAAGAGTCAGCGGAAGCAACAATATCTGAGTACAGACATGAGTTAGACAAGTTTGCCTTAAGAAGGCTAGCACAAAAGCATCTACAATCGAAAAGGCAAGGCCTCCTGCCTGGGAGCCTCCTAACTACTCCTGTGTTGGGGAACGTTGCAGAAAATTAAAATTTTTCCTACGGTTTCACCAAGATCCATCTATGAGTTCATCTAAGAAACGAGTCATGGGAGATGCATCTACATACCACTTTGTAGATCGCGAGCGAAGCGCTCAAAAGAACGGGGTTGAGGTAGTTGTACACGCCGTGATCCAATCACCGGAGATCCTAGCGCCGAACGGACGGCACCTCCGCGCTCAACACACGTCACGGTCAGCGTGGACGTCTCCTCCTTCTTGATCCAGCAAGGGGAAGGAGAGGTTGATGAAGATCCAGCAGCACGACGGCGTGGTGGTGGATGCAGCGAGGATCCGCAGGCTTCGCCAAGCGCCTGCGGGAGGAGGAGGTGTAGCAAGGGGAAGGAGGTGCCAAGATGCGGGTCTTGCTGCCCTTCCTCCCTCCACTATATATAGGGGCTAGGGGCGCATGCCCCTGGAGATCCCATCTAGATGGGGGCGGGCCCCGGGCAACGGCCCCTTAGGGTTTCAACCAGGGGGCGCATGCCCCCTCGGGGCAACGGCCCCCTAGGGTTTCCAACCATGGAGGGCGCATGCCCCCTCGGGGGGCAACGGTCCCCTAGGGTTTCCAGCCCTAGGCGCCTTGGGCCCTTGGGTGGGGCGCACCAGCCCACCAGGGGCTGGTTCCCACGCCACTTCAGCCCATGGGGCCCTCCGGATAGGTGGCCCCACCGGTGGACCCGGGACCCTTCCGGTGGTCCCTGACAATACCGTTGACCCCAAAACTTTCCGGTGGCAAACTGGACTTCCTATATATAAATCTTTACCTCCGGACCATTCCGAACTCCTCGTGACATCCGGGATCTCATCCGGACTCAAAGAACTTTCGGTTACTGCATACTAATATCTCTACAACCCTAGCGCCACCGAACCTTATGTGTAGACCCTACGGGTTCGGAGATATCTGAACATGACCGAGATGCCTCTCGGTCAATAACCAACAGCGGATCTGGATACCCATGTTGGCTCCACATACTCCTCGATGATCTCATCGGATGAACCACGATGTCGAGGATTCAATCAAACCCGTATACAATTCCCTTTGTCAATCGGTATGTTACTTGCCCGAGACTCGATCGTCGGTATCCCAATACCTTGTTCAGTCTCGTTACGGCAAGTCACTTTACTCATCACCGTAATGCATCATCCCGTGACTAACCACTTAGTCACTTTGAGCTCATTATGATGATGCATTACCGAGTGGGCCCAGAGATACCTCTCCGTCATACGGAGTGACAAATCGATCTCGATCCGTGTCAACCCAAGACACTTTCGGAGATACCAGTAGTGCACCTTTATAGTCACCCGCCACGTTGTGACGTTTGGTACACCCAAAGCACTCTTACGCTATCCGGGAGTTACACGATCTCATGGTCTAAGGAAGAGATACTTGACATTGGAAAAGCTCTAGCAAAAGCGAACTACACGATCTTGTGCTATGCTTAGGATTGGGTCTTGTCCATCACATCATTCTCCTAATGATGTGATCCCGTTGTCAATGACATCCAATGTCCATAGTCGAAACCATGACTATCTGTTGACCAACGAGCTAGTCAACTAGAGGCTCACTAGGGACATGTTATGGTCTATGTATTCACACGTGTATCACGATTTCCGGATAATACAGCTTATAGCATGAATAAAAGACAATCATCATGAACAAAGAAATATAATAATAACACTTTTATTATTGCCTCTAGGGCATATTTCCAACAGCCTCCCACTTGCACTAGAGTCAATAATCTAGTTACATTGTGATGAATCGAACACCCATAGAGTTACGTGTTGATCATGTTTTGCTTTCATGAGAGGTTTAGTCAAGCGGATCTGCGACATTCAGATCCGTATGTACTTTGCAAATTTCTATGTCTCCATCCTGAACGTTTTCACGGATGGAGTTGAAGCGACGCTTGATGTGCCTGGTCTTCTTGTGAAACCGGGCTCCTTGGCAAGTGCAATAGCTCCGGTGTTGTCATAGAAGAGTTTGATCGGCCCCGACGATTTGGGTATGACTCTAGGTCGGTGATGAACTCCTTCACCCAAATTGCTTCATGCGCTGCCTCCGAGGCTGCCATGTACTCCGCTTCACATGTAGATCCCGCCACGACGCTCGCTTGCAGCTGCACCAGCCATCGCTCCACCATTCAACATATACACGTATCCGGTTTGTGACTTAGAGTCATCAGATCGTGTCGAAGCTAGCATCGACATAACCCGTTCTGACGAGCTCTTCGTCACCTCCATAAACGCGAAACATGTCCTTTGTCCTTTTCGGTACTTCAGGATATTCTTGACCGCTGTCCGGTGTTCCTTGCGGGATTACTTTGGTACCTTCCTACCAAACTTACGGCAAGGTTTACATCAGGTCCTGGTACACAGCATGGCATACATAATAGATCCTATGGCTGAGGCATAGGGATGACACTCATCTCTTCTTTATCTTTTGTCGTGGTCGGGCATTGAGCTGAGCTCAATCTCACACCTTGCAATACAGCAAGAACCCTTCTTGGACTGATCCATTTTGAACTTCTTCAAAATCTTATCAAGGTATGTGCTTTGTGAAAGACCTATGAGGCATCTCGATCTATCTCTATAGATCTTGATGCCTAATATATAAGCAGCTTCTCCAAGGTCCTTCATTGAAAAACACTTATTCAAGTAGGCCTTAATGCTGTCCAAGAATTCTATATCATTTCCCATCGAAGTATGTCATCTACATATAATATGAGAAATGCTCTGAGCTCCCACTCACTTTCTTGTAAATGCAGGCTTCTCCATAAGTGCAGATAAACCCAAACGCTTTGATCATCTCATCAAAGCGAATGTTCCAACTCCGAGATGCTTGCACCAGCCCATAAATGGATCGTTGGAGCTTGCATACTTTGTTAGCGTTCTTAGGATCGACAAAACCCTCCGGCTGCATCATATACAGCTCTTCCTTAAGATATCCGTTAAGGAACGCTGTTTTGACGTCCATCTGCCATATCTCATAATCATAGTATGCGGCAATTGCTAACATGATTGGACGGACTTAAGCTTCGCCACGGAGAGAAAGTCTCATCGTAGTCAATCCCTTGAACTTGCCGATAACCCTTAGCGACAAGTCGAGCTTTATAGATGGTGACATTACCATCCGCGTCCGTCTTCCTCTTAAAGATCCATTTGTTTTCTATCGCTCGCCGATCATCGGGCAAGTCAGTCAAAGTCCACACTTTGTTTTCATACATGGATTCTATCTCGGACTTCATGGCTTCTAGCCATTTGTTGGAATCTGGGCCCGCCATCGCTTCTTCATAGTTCGAAGGTTCATTGTTGTCTAACAACATGATTTCCAAGACAGGGTTGCCGCACCACTGCAGTGCGGAACGTGTCCTAGTGGACCTCTGAAGTTCAGTAGCAACTTGATCCAAGTACCTTGATCATCATCATGAATTTCCTCTTGGTTGGTGTAGGCATCACAGAACATTTTCCGAGCTGCACTACTATCCTGTTCAAGAGGTAGTACTTCATCGAGTTCTACTTTCCTCCCACTTACTTCTTTCGAGAGAAACTCTTTTCGAGAAAGGATCCGTTCTTGGCAACAAAGATCTTGCCCTCGGATCTTAAGTAGAAGGTATACCCCACGGTTTCCTTAGGGTATCCTATGAAGACGATTTTCCGACTTGGGTTCGAGCTTTTCAGGTTGAAGTTTCTTGACATAAGCATCGCATCCCCAAACTTTTAGAAACGATAGCTTAGGTTTCTTCCCAAACCATAATTCATACGGTGTCGTCTCAACGGACTTAGACGGTGCCCTATTTAAAGTGAATGTAGCTGTCTCTAGAGCGTATCCCCAAAATGATAGCGCTAAATCAGTAAGAGACATCATAGACCGCACCATATCCAATAGAGTGCGACACGACGTTCGGACACACCGTTCTGTTGAGGTGTTCCAGCGGCGTTAGTTGTGAAACGATTCCACATTTTCTTAAGTGTGTACCAAATTCGTGACTTAAATATTCTCCTCCACGATCCGATCGTAAGAATTTTATCTTTCGGTCACGTTGATTCTCTACTTCATTCTGAAATTCCTTGAACTTTTCAAAGGTCTCAGACTTGTGTTTCATCAAGTAGACATACCCATATCTACTCAAGTCATCTGTGAGAGTGAGAACATAACGATATCCTCCATGAGCCTCAACGCTCATTGGACCGCACACATCGGTATGTATGATTTCCAACAAGTTGGTTGCTCGCCCATTGTTCCGGAGAACGGAGTCTTGGTCATTTTGCCCATGAGGCATGGTTCGCATGTGTCAAATGATTCATAATCTAGAGACTCCAAAAGTCCATCAGCATGGAGCTTCTTCATGCGCTTGACACCAATGTGACCAAAGGCGGCAGTGCCACAAGTATGTGGGACTATCGTTATCAACTTTACATCTTTTGGCATTCACACTATGAATATGTGTAATATTACGCCGAGATTCATTAAGAATAAACCATTGACCATCGATCATGACCATAAAACATATCTCTCATATAAATAGACCAACCATTATTCTCGGATTTAAATGAGTAGCCATCTCGCATTAAACGAGATCCGGATACAATATTCATGCTCAAACTTGGCACCAAATAACAATTATTAAGGTTTATAACTAATCCGTGGGTAAATGAAGAGGTAGCGTGTCGACGGCGATCACATCGACTCTGGAACCATTCCCGACGCGCATCGTAACCTCGCCCTTCGCCAGATCTCCGCTTATTCCGCAGCTCCTGCTGTGAGTTACATATATGAGCAACAGCACCGTATCAAATACCCGGGAGTTACTACGAGTCTCGGTAAGGTACACATCAATTACATGTATATCAAATATACCTTTGGTGTTGCGGCCTTCTTGTCCGCTAAGTATTTGGGGCAGTTCCGCTTCGATGACCCCTCCCTTGCAATAAAAGCACTCGGTCTCGTGCTTGGGTCCATTCTTTGACTTCTTCCCCAGAACTTGCTTACGGGCACGGCAACCTCCTTGCCGTCCTTCTTGAAGTTCTTCTTGCCCTTGCCCTTCTTGAACTTAGTGGTCTTATTGACCATCAACACTTGATGTTCTTTCTTGATTTCAACCTCGGCTGACTTCAGATAGAGAACACTTCAGAATGGTCTTTACCATCCCTGCATGTTGTAGTTCATCACAAAGCTCTTGTAGCTTGGTGGGAGCGATCGAGGATTCTGTCAATGACCGCCTCATCGGGGAGGTTAATATTCATTTGGGTCATACGGTTGTGCAACCTGCACATCTTGAGAATGTGCTCACCGACGTAACTATTTTCCTCCATCTTACAACTATAGAACTTGTCGGAGATGTCATATCTCTCGACCCGGCGTGAGCTTGGAAAACAAGTTTCAGCTCCTCGAACATCTCATATGCTCCGTGATGCTCAAAACGCTTTTAGAGCCCCGGTTCTAAGTCTGTAAAGCATGCCGCACCGAACGAGGGAGTAATCATCAAGACGAGACTGCCAAGCATTCATAATGTCTTGGTTCTCTCGACGGAGCGTCACCTAGCGGTCCTTCTAGGACATATTGTTTCCTGGCAGCTATGAGGATGATCCTCAAGTTCCGGACCCAGTCCGTATAGTTGCTGCCGTCATCTTGAATTTCAAGTTGACATGAGCGTTGGCCATTTGATCTACAAGACATATCATTCAAAAGTTTTAGACTAAGTTCATGATAATTAAGTTCATCTAATCAAATTATTACAATGAACTCCCACTCAGATTAGACATCCCTCTAGTCATCTAAGTGATACACGATCCGAGTCGACTAGGCCGTGTCCGATCATCACGTGAGACGGACTAGTCATCGTCGGTGAACATTCTCATGTTGATCGTATCTTCTATACGACTCGTGTTCGACCTTTCGGTCTCCGTGTTCCGAGGCCATGTCTGTACATGCTAGGCTCGTCAAGTAAACCCTAAGTGTTTTGCGTGTGTAAATCTGTCTTACACCGTTGTATGTGAACGTGAGAATCCATCACACCCGATCATCACGTGGTGCTTAGAAGCGATTTAACTTTAGCAACGGTGCAGTTAGGGAGAACACTTCTTGAAATTGTTGTAAGGATCATCTTATTTACTACCGTCGTTCTAAGTAAACAAGATGTATAAACATAATAAACATCACATGCAATTATATAGTAGTGACATGATATGGCCAATATCATAAAACTCCATTGATCTCCATCTTCGGGGCTCCATGATCATCTTGTCACCGGCATGACACCATGATCTCCATCATCATGATCTCCATCATTGTGCCTCCATGAAGTTGTCACGCCTAACGACTACTTCTACTTCTATGGCTAACGCGCTTAGCAATAAAGTAAAGTAAATTACATGGCGTTCTTCAATGACACGCAGGTCATACAAAAATAAAGACAACTCCTATGGCTCCTGCCGTTGTCATACTCATCGACATGCAAGTCGTGATTCCTATTACAAGAACATGATCTCATACATCACAATATTTCATTCATCATTCATCACAACTTGGCCATATCACATCACATGTCAATTGCTGCAAAAACAAGTTAGACGTCCTCTAATTGTGGTTGCATCTTTACGTGGCTGCAATTGGGTTCTAGCAAGAACGTTTTCTTACCTACGAATAACCACAACGTGATCTTGTCAACTTCTATTTACCCTTCATAAGGACCCTTTTCATCGAATCCGCTCCAACTAAAGTGGGAGAGACAGACACCGCCAGCCACCTTATGCAACTAGTGCATGTTAGTCGGTGGAACCGGTCTCACGTAAGCGCACGTGTAAGGTTGGTCCGGCCGCTTCATCCCACAATACCGCGGAAGCAAGATAAGATTAGTAGCGGCAAGTAAGTTGACAAGATCCACGCCCACAACTAAATTGTGTTCTACTCGTGCAAAGAGAACTACGCATAGACCTAGCTCATGATGCCACTGTTGGGGAACGTTGCAGAAAATTAAAATTTTTCCTACGGTTTCACCAAGATCCATCTATGAGTTCATCTAAGAAACGAGTCATGGGAGATGCATCTACATACCACTTTGTAGATCGCGAGCGGAAGCGTTCAAAAGAACGGGGTTGAGGTAGTTGTACACGCCGTGATCCAATCACCGGAGATCCTAGCGCCGAACGGACGGCACCTCCGCGTTCAACACACGTACGGTCAGCGTGACGTCTCCTCCTTCTTGATCCAGCAAGGGGGAAGGAGAGGTTGATGAAGATCCAGCAGCACGACGGCGTGGTGGTGGATGCAGCAGGGATCCGGCAGGGCTTCGCCAAGCGTCTCAAGGGAGGAGGAGGTGTAGCAAGGGGAAGGGAGGTGCCAAGATGCGGGTCTTGCTGCCTTCCTCCCTCCACTATATATAGGGGCTAGGGGCGATGCCCCTGGAGATCCCATCTAGATGGGGGCGGCGGCCCCCGGGGCAACGGCCCCCTTAGGGTTTCCAACCAGGGGGGCATGCCCCCTCGGGGGCAACGGCCCCTAGGGTTTCAACCTGGGGGCGATGCCCCTGGGCAACGGTCCCCTAGGGTTTCCAACCCTAGGCGCCTTGGGCCCTTGGGTGGGCGCACCAGCCCACCGGGGCTGGTTCCCACGCCACTTCAGCCCATGGGGCCCTCCGGATAGGTGGCCCCACTCGGTGGACCCCGGGACCCTTCCGGTGGTCCCAGACAATACCGTGACCCCAAAACTTTCCGGTGGCAAACTGGACTTCCTATATATAAATCTTTACCTCCGGACCATTCCGAACTCCTCGTGACGTCCGGGATCTCATCCGGACTCGAACAACTTTCGGGTTACTGCATACTAATATCTCTACAACCCTAGCGCCACCGAACCTTATGTGTAGACCCTACGGGTTCGGGAGATATGCGAACATGACCGAGATGCCTCTCCGGTCAATAACCAACAGCGGATCTGGATACCCATGTTGGCTCCTACATACTCCTCGATGATCTCATCGGATGAACCACGATGTCGAGGATTCAATCAAACCCGTATACAATTCCCTTTGTCAATCGGTATGTTATTTGCCCGAGACTCGATCGTCGGTATCCCAATACCTTGTTCAGTCTCGTTATCGCAAGTCACTTTACTCGCATCAGTAATGCATGATCCCGTGACTAACCACTTAGTCACTTTGAGTTCATTATGATGATGCATTACCGAGTGGGCCCAGAGATACCTCTCCGTCATACGGAGTGACAAATCCCAGCCTCGATCCGTGTCAACCCAATGACACTTTCGGAGATACCTGTAGTGCACCTTTATAGTCACCCGATTCGTTGTGACGTTTGGTACACCCAAAGCACTCTTACGGTATCCGGAGTTACACGATCTCATGGTCTAAGGAAGAGATACTTGACATTGGAAAAGCTCTAGCAAAACGAACTACACGATCTTGTGCTATGCTTAGGATTGGGTCTTGTCCATCACATCATTCTCCTAATGATGTGATCCCGTTGTCAATGACATCCAATGTCCATAGTCGAAACCATGACTATCTGTTGACCAACGAGCTAGTCAACTAGAGGCTCACTAGGGACATGTTATGGTCTATGTATTCACACGTGTATCACGATTTCTGGATAATACAGTTATAGCATGAATAAAAGACAATCATCATGAACAAAGAAATATAATAATAACACTTTTATTATTGCCTCTAGGGCATATTTCCAACATCCTGGTCGTCAGCGGTCTCCATGTAGTAGTAGGTATCGGCGGTGGCATCTGGCTCCTCGGCTCCGACATCTGGTTGCATCAACCGAAATGAAGAAGAAAGGGGGAAAAGGGGAAGCAAAGCAACCGTGAGTACTCATCCAAAGTACTCGCAAGCAAGGAACTACACTACATATGCAACATTATCAAAGGAAGGCTGTATATGTGGGCTAGGCTGTAGAAATGCCAGAATAGAGAGAAGGCCTAGTCCTATCGAAGACTAGCATCTTCTGGAAACCACCATCTTGCAGCAAACAGGAGGGAGTAGAGTAGCATAAAGTAAAGTAGTCGTAGTGTTATCAACCTCGGCCAGAGATCCTTTCTCGACTCCCTGTGAGAAAGCAATCCCAGAGCTATACTATCCAAGTGTCATCACAATCCAATTCTCATCACCATCTAGCTCTCATCACAAGTATCCAGTTCTAGTTGTATCGATCGGGATACAACTCCAAGTGTCCGTTTTCGTAGGACAGGCTATCGATAGATGTTTTCTTCCCTGCAGGGGTGCACCAACTTACCCAGCACGCTCGATTAACTCCGGTCAGACAGACTTTCCTGGGTCATGCCCGGCCTCGGCCAAACAATACGCCGCAACCCGACCGAGGCTTAATAGAGAGGCTAGCACGCCGGACTAAACCTATGGGGTCATGGTCCATCTCCCCGGGAACTCCTGCATGTTGCGTGGGCGGCCGGTGAGCAGACCTAACTACCTTCCTAAACAGGCAGGAGCTTACCAGTCCAACCTGGCACGCGTGATCAAATATCCAAATCGTAGTGGATTAGGAGCGTGCGGTAACAAGCAGAGACTCACGAAAGATGTGACCCCGTTGCCCCGTCTCGAGGACTTGCGGCCAGGGCTAGGAATGCCCGTCCACACCTCGTAATTATCTCACGGGCACCTCCAGGTCAACCCGTCTCCACATCACTCGCAATTAAGCTCGCTGGTACCCCTCGTGGTCGACCCGTCTTCCAAGTAACAAATGGTAAAGTCCAAGTATCCGTGTGTCCAAACATCAAGGGGAAAACCCGAGGAATCACCCCCGATGAATTCCACTAGATGTGATCATCAAGGTGAACGTAAGAGGAATCACCCCCGAGGTTCACACTTGAGGGGTTGCACGACAGAGTCGTATCGGAAGTGGTTAAGGAGGAAATCACCCTCGATGACCACAATCGAATGACTACACTACAGGGTTAACATCAGAAGTGCTGAAGAGGTCTCACCCTCGGTACTCGATAGTAACCCAGTAGTGTCGAACAACTAAGGGGAAAGTGATGTGCGGTGCCGGGGCCTGGTCTTCGATCCCGTTGATCGGGTCTTCGATGATGAAGCGGGGGCAACAAGGACAAGGCGGGGGGTCACTGATGGGGCACTAACCAACCTATACTAAGCAGTTTAGGATAAGCAGGTAAGGTACAATAGCAGGTTACAAAAGCAGGCTATGCATCAGAATAGGAGCAATCAATAACAGTAGCAAAATCTAATGCAAGCATGAGAGAATGGAATGGGCGATATCGGGATGATCAAAGGGGGGGCTTTCCTGGTTGCTCTGGCAAGGAGGGGTCATCGTCGACGTAGTCGATCACAGGGGCATGATCTGTCTCGGGGTCTACCGGAGAGAAGAGGGGGAAGAAACAGTAAATATAAAGCAAACATAGCATCACAAAGCATAACGTGGCAAAATGTTGTGTCGGGTGTGACCTAACGTATGGCTACATGATAAAGGTGAAGGAGGAATTCAACCGGGAATGTTTTCCCAGTTCCGGAGCTGTGTCAGACAGATGACCGGAGGGGGAATGTTCCATGTTCAAATAGTTAGAGGTATCTGACAGGTAAACGGACCAACTTTCATGTAGAAAACATTTTCATCCGAGCTACGGTTTATTTTCTATGAATTTTCACAGTTTTAAACATTTTCTAGAATTAAATAAATTAATAGAAGGGTTTATTGCGCTAGCATGATGTCACAGTGACATCAGCAGTCAGCAGGGCGGCTGACCAGGTCAAAACAGGCCTATGGGTCCTGTGGGACCCACATGTCAGCCTCCGTTAGTCTAACAGTGTATTAAACTAATTAATCTAGGTTAGTTAGCTACTGGACCCCACTTTCCATAGACTAATTAGCTAAACTAATTAGTTTTATTTATTAAAACATTTTAGTTAGAGGAAAATAAGCGGCGGGGCCAAGACGTCGCTGGTCGGGCTCGCCTTGATCAAGCAGATTGACCAAGTCAACAGGACAGCCGGGCCCCAGGGGCCCACGGGTCAGCGACCGAGGGGGTGGCCCCGACCGGCCAGGTCAGCAGTGGTGCCGGAGCTAGCTCCGGCGACCAAATCCGCTGCGGAGGGTGCAGCCGTGCGTCGGGATTCGCCGTCCGGCGGCCAAAATGGGCGCGGGCGGGCGTGTTCGAACGGGGAGAGCCCGCCGCGTCGTGTGGTGAGGTCGGTTGGGCTCGCGGCTGGCCGGAACTACGCCGGCGACGGGTGGAGGCGGCGGTGGGCCGGGGTTCGGGTGTTCGACGCAACGGAGCAGCCGCGGGCTAAAGCGTGATCTAACGGGCGCGGGAGGTGCTACGCAAGGCAACAAGCACGTACGCATCAACAGAAGAAGCTACGGGGCACGACAGCGACGAGCTCGCCGACCATGGCGGACGGCGGAGCCCAGCTTCGCGGGGACGGCGATCGAGCACGCCAAAACGTGAAGGAGAGGGAATGGAGCAACGCGGAGGCTCACCGAGCGGCTCATGGAGGTCGGCGAATGGATTAGGAGCAGCAGAGCTGGCCGGAGTGGAGGAACACGGCGGTGACCGAACGGGGAAGGCGGCGTCGATCCGGTCGGTGAGGTGGTGCCGAGCTCGAGCTCGTGGTTGAAGAGGGAGTACCGGTCGTCGGCGGAGCGGAAGGACCTGTCGGCGAGGCAAGACGGTGACGGTAGCCTCGGTGGTGATGCAGCACGGCGACGGCGGTGCAGAGGAGGAAGAAGGAGTCGAGGCGGGCGCTCCGGTGGCCTCCATCGCGGTCCAGTGGCCCCAGACGAAGAGGAGGACAGCGCTGGAGCTCCAGGGCAGATCAGCGGAGTCGGAGTGGCTCGGTGGCCGCATGGTCGACGGAGAACGGCGGCGACTGCGTCGGTCTCCTCTCCAGAACGAAGGAGATGGAGAGGGGAGAGGTGGATCTGGAGAGCGAGGGAGTGAGCGGCGAGTGGGGGGGCAGAGCAAGTGGCAGGGGAGCCCGAGGCGTCGAGGGGATCCTTATCCCCTCCCGTCGACGGCGAGGTGGTCCAGCGGCGACGCGCGGGCGCGCACCCTCAGTCGGTTGAACAGGGGGAGGGGAGAGTGACGACCCAGGGGTGTGGGCCGGCCTGTTGGGCCAGCTGGCTCGGGTGGGCCGAAGCCTGAGTGAGGCAGAGGGCCCCTCTCTCTCCCCTCTACTTCTCCTTTTATTTTTATTTTTCTTCAGCAACTTTTGCATTTTCTTTTTAGCCAATAATGACTTGCAAAATTATGCCACTGGCCAAAACAATTTCAAGAATTAAAGTGCACTGCCACAAAAAGGTTGGGAGGCTTTTGGAATAGTTGCCAATTTTATAAATTAAATAGGCATTTAATTTATTGCTTAGGTCACTGATATAAGTAGTTTAGGCCACTTAAACACTTTGCAAAAATGTTGGTTCACCACCAATATTAGTTGTGGAAAATTTGGCACATGATGAACATTTTAGTTTTCTTGTTTGAGCAATTTGAATTTTTGACTTTAGATTAGATTTGAATTTGAATTGTGATTTGGATCAAGTGAAGATTAGCAACAATAACATGATGACATGGCACCATTAACAGGGGATTACTATAGCATGACACTGGGGGTGTTACATTTACGTATGGCACTCTTGTGCGGTTTTGCCCATGGTTATCTTAAAAATCATATTTGGAAAGTCGTTTAATTAAAGCTATTCCAGTTGTTGCTTTGCATGATGATCTATCTAATTGGAATGCTAATAATTTGCTATCCAAGCATTGTGTTTATTTCTAACCTCTCATGTTATGCTTGTGTTAGTATAGATGATCATGTACTTATTTGATTTCTACACTTAATGATAACTTGAAATACGATTTTGTTCGAGTTCATCTTATTGATTTGTATGGAGTTATGGGAGTTTGTTATCTCATTGTTTATAGTGTCCTATATCTACTTGAGTGAGATATTCCTATGAGTATGTGTGCAATGCATATCTTATGTGCTCATTGGTTTTCCTTGGTTCATATGTTGAGCTTTTTGTGCTATCATATGTTGATTTGTCACTTTGATTCATTTTGGACAACATGAATGGCGAGTGAAGTTATTGGAAGTATTAACGGTTTTGTATTCATTTTTCCAATTTGTATCTCCCTGGATTTTGGTAGGCTTGTGCATGCATATTTACTATGTGTAAATTTGCATGCCGTGTTTCTTTATTTGATCCAATATATATATATATATATATATATATATATATATATATATATATATATATATATATATATATATATATGGTAATTCTATCACATTCTTAATAGCTAAGATGTGCATGAAATTCAAATTCATATCGATATGCACATACTTAAGTGGTTTTACCCCATGTGTTGTAGTTATGCTAACTACTTCGGACCCAATAAGTTTGGGGACCATATTGTACTTCAAATGTTTTTAGGTACATTTGAGAAGCATTGGGTGCTTGGCTTATTCATGAAGGTGGTGGCACTATGAGGAAATTAGAGCCAAGCTTGGACATTTTATTGATCTACGACTTCATACCAATGCTATCTCGGTAACAAGTATTTACTTCACGCATATATATAGAAATGGGGGTCAACCTTGTGTAGGTTGCATCATGGCATGAATTTCTTGCACTACTGCAGGTTGCTGCTAACGCGACACTACAATCAGAGACCCTTCGACGAAACTGTGTGCCATGCCATAATTGCAAACGGTGGTGTAAAAAACCGTCAAAAAGGTGCAAAACATTCGCGATGGAGGATGCATCAAACATGGTTATGATTTTAGTTGCATGTGCGATGCCGGGCATACAGTTCAGCTCA
This sequence comes from Aegilops longissima, assembly GCA_021605205.1. Lineage (NCBI taxonomy): Eukaryota > Viridiplantae > Streptophyta > Magnoliopsida > Poales > Poaceae > Aegilops > Aegilops longissima. The sequence continues at coordinate 130,049,037 of CM038677.1, read as the reverse complement.
ATTAATTGTTTGCGATGAGGAGGAACAAAAGGAATGGGCAGCCAGATGAAGGCATGTGTGATATACGGCTTACGATTCACTCAGATGAACTATTTGTGATTAGGAAACACAAAATAAACGGTCAACCAGATCAAGGTGTGTGCGATATACATCATGCGGTTCACTCGGATGAACTGTTTGTGATTAGGCAACACAAAAGAAACGGTCAGCTAGATCAAGGTGTGTGCGATATACGACATGCGGTTCACTCTTATGAACTGTTTGCGTTGAGATAAGAGAGCAGAAACTGTTCAGTATAACAAATGCCATAAATATTGCAAGGTTCAAATTCAAATATTACAACGCCCAAATTCAAACATTGCAAGAACCGTCATTTCCGCAAAGGGATCATCCGCTGACAAGTCATGTTTGGGTTTGACACAGTGACTTCCAATTGCTCCGACATATGCTCTTCCAATACGAAGTTTAGCATTTTTGGAGGATCTTCCATTCCGCAGTACCTGTCGGCTCTGATAATCATACCATTCATCTTTCCTAATTAAATGCGTGTTCAACCTCAGTACCCTTAGCACCTTTGCTCTGGAAAGAAAGAACCTGGCGAGTGTAATCTCCGGTAAGGTCCCTCGGTAGGAGTTCAAAATAATATTTGGGAGATGCAGATCCAGGCATTCAATGTGATTGTCGTTATAAACATTATCCAGCTTCGGGCCTATTATTATCTACAAAAGAAGAGGATGTGTTAGTGCCTACATGCCGTTTTGAACACTGCTACACGCCCATTTGGTTTGCAGGATTTGTAAAACGCACCAATGTGCCATCTTCGATCTGACATGATTAACATGGGCATTTGATTACAATCTAGAAACATGTATCCTTCTTCACAATAGGTCGGATTGGATGAAAAATTCCCTAAGAAAACTAGTACAGATGAATTCAAAGGAGAAATGCTTATGGATGATTGTAACCATATGAATGAAGCAACCAATATGGGGTGGGGGTGTATGTCCTAAAATCCTCCAAAATTCCTTCAGAAATCGTAGTACATTGTCATTGTAAACTTGGGAAAAGGTGCAAAAATTGAACTCCCTTATGGTTAACATTTAATAGGAAAGGAACATCACCTCGATATATAGCTTCTTCAGGCACGGAAAGCATCTCAGGCAACTGACAACTTGGTCTAGGTTGGGGCCGACATATTCTAGTGCCAAGACCTTCACTGTGCCCAGAGTATGGGTGAAGCTTCGCTGGATGATAGACGAACATACATCTTCAAAACTAGAAATAACGTTGATATCAAGAAGGAGAGGTATAAGGTGACTATTGTATCTGAAAGTTGTAATATTTGACAGACGAGTAGCCCACCAGTTTCAATTTCGGTGCAGAAACGACATTGATTCTTATTGGACCTTGTTGATCAACTACAAGTAATCTCTCAAGTGAAGGTGTGTTCTCAATGACCATATTGTGGTCCACCTTTTGTGATCTCTCGTTGCAGCACCAGCAACACACATAAATAGTCCGGAGAGTCCTGGAGGTGATGTGCAAGGTACTCAACCAATTCATCGCCCGAAGATGAAGGAACTCGAGTGCAGTACAACCGCGGAGCAGGTGCTCCATGTCATCCTTTGGGATGCGGACGGCGGCGAGCTCGAGGTGCTTCAGTCGTGGTAGAAAAAGAGCGGGTGCGTCATTAATGGGCGGGGGGATGGCAGTTCATGAAATTGGTGAGGCGCAGCATGGGCGCGAAGCGGAGCGTGGACGTTGGCAGCAAGCGCATATGCCCATCATTGAAACTGAGCTACTCGAGCTGATCTATGGCGGGGGATCGTAACCACTCGTCAAGCTTGGCTCGGTCCTTGCCATTGGAACGGAACTTGCCCGTGATAAGGCCTTTGATTGGGCCATGGTGACTGCCGAGGATCTGGGAGAACACATCCAAGCTTTGGCGATAGCCATGGCAGAGCTTGTGGGTGTCAAGGAGGTCGACAGGGGTGAGGAGCCATAGGGGGTGCTACCACCGGGAAAGGGCGGGTGTCCTTGCCCGATATTTGATTGGGAGGAGGGATATGATGACTATCAACATATCATCGGGGAGGTTGTTGATGAAGTCTAGGCCTGCTGGAGTCGCTTGCAGTTCTTTCTCGACCCGCCTCCGCTTGTTGGCAGCCTCGTTCTCCACCTCGGCGGCAGTGATGGAAACCTCTATCTCCATATTCACGCCGTGCTCTGGTGCTTTAGCAGCCCCGGCGTCGCCACTCCCTCCGATGGGGCACTTTGGCGGCATCCTCGTACATTGACGGCTTTGAGGACTCAGAGCGGCATCGAGGATGCGGGCGAAGAGAGAGGATTGCGTGTGTGGCGAGGATGGGGGTGCGGCCGCTCGGCGGCGCCATTAATATAGAACAGCAGGAGCAAGGCGGGCGGCGGTCCAAGGCTGGCTCGCTTCCCGGTGAGAACGACTGCTTAATCCCTATGAATGAAATCTATGCTTAATTACTGAATTTTAGTTGCCAAAAAATAGATAGTGCTATTGATTTTTAGCTGCATATTTTGGCAAATCGCAGTGTCTCTTGGCTTAGCGACAAAGTCTGGCTTTAATTTGCATACCGTTATCTGAACCATTTGCGTTGAAGAGATGCACAGATCCTGCGTTGAACAGCTTGTACGCTTCCCGGTGAGCCTCCGCACCGGACTGCACTCGCACGCCTCCCGTTCAGTCAAGAAACTGTCCACACGGCACCTCCTATAGCCATTAAAACCAAGACACGTGGCGTCACGTGAATGGTTAACAGAACGCACACGGTTTGGATTATACAAACGTTTGAGATAATAAAGTGGCAATTATTTTTTCAAAATGCCTTTGTTGTCTTTCATTATTCGAGTGCGCCTTCCCTTAAAATGGACACGAAAAATACCACAGCATGTCGGGTGCCATTCCATGATAGCATGCCAAGTTTCATGAATTTCAGACGAGTTTTAGATTTACTAGAATTTAAAAACAAAGTATCTCAACGTTTTGCCGGTAATCAACGGTGCCCTGGTGTTTGAAATTCATTCCCATTTCTTGCATGGGACCTAAGCATGCACCCAAGGACACAAAATTGATTTTTTCAACCAATTTATATGCACTGGAGCACGTGCTTCTAGTTTGAATTTGAATTATGCACATAAAATGCTCGGAAACCCAGTTAATGTATAAAAAATGCCAAACGAACCCCGAAAAATGCCGAGATTAAACACAACACTCCTGTTGTTCTATGTTGGCACTAGAAATTTTTTGAAAGCAATAAGAGGCAACGGATAAAGTTCGGTCCCCAAAGGTGGCATGTTCCCTACCGAAACCATCACGCTTGTTGTGAGCAGCTCTAGTTTGTGAGAAGCTTATACCCAAACCTGCCCCAAATGGGACAATTTTTTTACCACGGCATGTCGATGCCGCTCCATGATAGCATGCCAAGTTTCATGAATTTCAGACGAGTTTTGGATTTACTTGAATTTAAAAACCAGGCATCTCAACGTTTTGTCGGCAATCAACAGTGCCCTGGTGTTTGAATTTCATTCCCATCTCTTGCATGGGACCTAGAAATTCACCCAAGAACACACATGTGACTTTTTAACCAACTTTGGTGCACTGGAGCATGTGCTTGTAGTTCAAATTTGAATTATGCACATAAAATGCCTAGAAAACAAGTTAATGTATAAAAAAGGCCAAATGAACCCCGAAAAATTCCAAGATTAAACACAACACTCCTGTTGTTCTATGTTGACACTAGAATTTTTTTGAAAGCAAAAAGAGGCAACACATATCGTTCTGTCCCCAAAGGTGGCACGTTCCCTACCGAAACCATCACGCTTGTTGTGAGAAGCTCTAGTTTGTGAGAAGCTTATACCCAAACCTGCCCCAAATGGGACAAAAAATTTACCACGACATGTTGATGCCGCTCCATGATAGCATGCCAAGTTTCATGAATTTCAGACATGTTTTGGATTTACTAGATTTTAAAAACCAGGTATCTCAACATTTTGCCGGCAATCAACAGTGCCCTGGTGTTTGAAATACATTCCCATTTCTTGCATGGGACCTAAGCATGCACCCAAGGACACACATGTGATTTTTCAACCAACTTTGGTGCACTGGAGCATGTGCTTGTAGTTCAAATTTGAATTATGCACATAAAATGCCTAGAAAACCCAGTTAATGTATAAAAAAGGCCAAACGAACCCTGAAAAATTCCAAGATTAAACACAACACTCCTGTTGTTCTATGTTGACACTAGAAAATTTTTGAAAGCAATAAGAGGCAATGGATATCGTTCCGTCCCCAAAGGTGGCACATTCCCTACAGAAACCATCACGCTTGTTGTGAGAAGCTCTGGTTTGTGAGAAGCTTATACCCAAACCTGCCCCAAATGGGACAAAATATTTACCACAGCATGTTGATGCCACTCCATGATAGCATGCCAGGTTTCATGAATTTCAGACGAGTTTTGGATTTACTAGAATTTAAAAACCAGGTATCTCAATGTTTTGTCGGCAATCAACAATGCCCTGGTGTTTGAAATTCATTCCCATTTCTTGCATGAGACCTAAGCATGCACCCAAGGACACAAATTTGATTTTTCAACCAATTTGTATGCACTAGAGCATGTGCATCTATTTCAATTTGAATTATGCACATTAAATGCGTAGAAAACCCAGTTATTGTATAAAAATGTCCAAACGAACCCCGAAAAATTCCAAAACTTAACACAACACTCATGTTGTTCTATGTTGGCACTAGAATTTTTTTGAAAGCAATAAGGGGCAACAAATATCATTTCGTCCCCAAAGGTGGCACGTTCCATACCGAAACCATCACACTTGTTGTGAGAAGCTTTGGTTTGTGAGAAGCTTACAGCCAAACATGTCCCCAAATGGGACAAATTTTTTACCATGGATGTTGATGCCGCTCCATGGTACCATGCCAAGTTTCATGAATTTTGGACAAGTTTTGGATTTACTAGAATTTAAAACCAGGTATCTCAATGTTTTGCCGGCAATCAACAGTGCCTTGGTGTTTGAAATTCATTCCCATTTCTTGCATGGGACCTAAGCATGCACTCAAGGACACATATTTAATTTTTCAACCAATTTATATGCACTGGGGCATGTGCATGTAGTTTAATTTTGAATTATGCACCTGAAATGGCTAGAAAACAGTTTAATGTATAAAATGTCCAAACGAACCCTGAATAATTCCAATTCTTTTACGACACACATATAGTTGCATGTTCACTGTAGATAAAAGGTCTAGAAATTCAAACAACGTCCATTGCCGCTGTGACCCCATTATGTAATTCAAATCAAGATGAAAAATCAAGTAGATCCCACATAGTTTATTATCACCAACCGCGTGAGATGTAGTACAAAATATCTTGGAGCACCGTTGGTGTATAGTACGCCTATGGCTTACGCGAAAAGGTGCGTCGGGTACAGTCCACAGCCGGCGTGTCAAGCACACTAGCTCGCTCCTCAAATACTCCCGCCTCCGCATCCCTCGCAATCTTGAAAATATTACTGCCTCGTAATCTCGAAAATATCTACCGCCTGGAAGATTTTAATGTTTGATAGCACACGATTAGTATGTGCGGACCGTGTGCGATGTCTGTTACTCCCGCTCTGCTTCAATCGCCTGATTCAAATTTTCAGTAGCCCCAGCATTTTACTCCCGCCTCTGTATCCCTCGCAATCTCAAAAATATCTGCTCGCCCTTGATCCAAATTTTCAGTAGCCCCGCCTTGTTACTCCCGCCTAGTAAAATTTTCAGTTGCCGCAATATTTCCTCAAACACCACCTTGCCCCCGCCCCCCTCCACACACACCCCAAAACCTCCGCACACACAGACACCCACAACCCTCGAAACCATTGGTAGGTCGCCGCCATCGCCGGCGCCTCCATCCTCAACCTCTGCCTGTGTGCCGGGGAGCTCGAGGAGCCAATGGCCAAAAAGAGGTTTATCGTGGCCTTTTCGCCCGACACCGGCGAGGTGTCCCCGTCGTCCTCCGCAGGCTCGATCCGCCGTCGCCGGTCCCTCGATCCGCCCGCCGCCGCGCCCCTATGCCGGTTCGAGGACTTCCCTATACTCCCTCGGACCCGCCAGCCGATGAGGTCCTACCTCGGGGTCCGGTAGCGGCGGTGGGGGACATGGGTCGCCGAGATTACAGATCGGGAGACCCATACTCGCCGGTGGCTCGGTAGCTTCCACACGGCCGAGCTCGCGGCCATGGAGTACGACCGCTGGCAGGTCCACTACCACAGTGTGGCGGCTAGGCTCAATTTCCCCATCGGCACACGTCCGGTCCACCTCGTTCCACCGGAGCCAGGGGTGGTGAGCTCGGTTATGGCGCGGGAGGACCGCGAGGCATGGGAGCGCCTCGAGGCTGAGGCCGCCGATGAGGCCTACATGCAAGAGCTCCACCGGAAGCACCTGGAGCTCGTGGAGGCGGAGCGGGTGATCTTTGCCGGTGCAAAGGGCGGCTAGGTTATCGCGCTCTCCTCTGATGACGAGGTCGAAGGCGGCGAGGACGGCAGCACGGAGGGCGGCGAGGTAATCACGCTCTCCTCCGATGATGAGGTCGAAGGCGGCGGTGACGGCGGCGCGGAGGGCGTCGAGGTGGGCCCGAGGACGAGGAGATCAACGTCGACGAGTGGAGGAGTGCCTTCCCCAACGACCCCGATGACGGTACAGGCTCGGACCCGGCTCGCGGCACACCGTACATGACGAGGAAGGATTGGCTCGACCTCTACTTCGACCAAAAGTAGTTTAGCTTAGTTTAAATTTATGTTTTATGTTCGGTTATGCAAAAATATCTATGTTTATGTTTGAATGCATGCTACTTTCGGTTGAACCTGCTTTGAACTTGATCAAATTGAAGTTTACAACCTTAAGTTTAGGGGATCGACTAGAAATGCCAAAAATTGCTGGAGTATATATATATATATATCCAGTAAGGGTTTTAGTCCTTTAACTTTTTAAGGATCGCCTAGAGATGTCCTTATGACTTGTTTATTTCAGTTCTTCACAATGTGATGCTCTATATGTGCAACTATTTTCCGCGCAGTTCAATTTCATCAATAACAGTTTCAACAATACCACTATGACTTACGATATTTGGTTGTTGTTAAGGATATTGCAGTTAACATGCCTTTTTGTTTTTTAACAATAACTAGTGTACTGTAGACCTGCACAATACCAGTTTGAATGACTATTTGCTTGTTTTTAAATGTTATGCCTGATGCAGTTAACACACCTATCCACTTCTTGTTTTGCTTAACTAGCGTGCTTAAGCCTGTACACTGAAGCTATCATTTGTAGATTATGTTGTCTACCATGGATATATTTGGTTGATGTTTAGCCTGTTATGCTTAACATGCCTTTATATGTACTCATGCAGGACAATATTGAGAACAGTGGTGTTTTCCATCGAGGTTAGTTTCATCGCATTGCTTATATGTACTCACTGTTTAGGATATCGGTAGCTGGTACCATATAGACTGGGGCTGATAAGGGATTAATCGTCGAATCGGACATTTCATTGAATATATCTGTAACCCATTTATCAGTAGGTTAACTAGGGCCATATTTAATATATCTGAGGCTACATAGCAACATGCATTGTACAGAATGACTAAATATGCAACCCTAGGCTACATAGCAACAAGGAAGAGTGTTACCTTAATGTTCTGATGATGTCTAGATATACATGTAATAAAATCTTATATAATGGGATGGAGGGAGTGTTGTACTACATCATTTTTTCAATTTTGTTTAGCTTCTAATACTAACTTTGTGCTTTTAGGTACATATATCATTGCCAAAGATCCACACTTCGACCCTTTCTGCGTATGGGGCAATGAGATATTCATGAACCAGCATCAAGTGAGGAAACTGATAAAGATTGTTATTAAAATGGGTCAAAAGATGTCAATCGAACTATTTGTTTACACTTTATGCAAGACAACAGTGAACTGCAGGATGGTAAGTAGGAACCCTGTAGCCTTCTTTTTACTGCCCATAATGAGTTGTGTTAGATGACAATGTCTGAATCTTTTTTATTTTGCAGTGGATCCTGAAGCAGTTTACTAAAGATTACCTCTCAAACTACATGATTGGTGGCCGGCCCTCACAAGGGGTTGGACTAGAGTCCTGCATGCCTTCTGCTTCTAGGAGAGCACAATAGGGCCATTCCGCTTCACCTTGTTCTGCAACTGGAATGTCTGTTGCTACCTCTTGAGCACTGCGTTGGTTTTCCCTTGAAGAGGAAAGGGTGATGCGGTAAAGTAGCATAAGTATTTCCCTCAGATTTTGAGAACCAAGGTATCAATCCAGTAGGAGGCCATGCACAGGTCCCTTGCATCTACACAAACAAATATAAACCTCGCAACCAACGCGATAAAGGGGTTGTCAATCCCTTCACGGTCACTTACGAAAGTGAGATCTGATAGATATGATAAGATAATATTTTTGGTATTTTTATAATAAAGATGCAAAGTAAAATAAAAGGCAATAAAAATAGCTAAGTGTTGGAAGATTAATATGATGGAAAATAGACCCGGGGACCATAGGTTTCACTAGTGGCTTCTCTCAAGAGCATAAATATTATGGTGGGTGAACAAATTACTGTTGAGCAATTGATAGAATTGAGCATAGTTATGAGAATATCTAGGTATGATCATGTATATAGGCATCACGTCCGTGACAAGTAGACCGACTCCTGCCTGCATCTACTACTATTACTCCACACATCGACCGCTATCCAGCATGCATCTAGAGTATTAAGTTCAAAGGAACAGAGTAATGCTTTAAGTAAGATGACATGATGTAGAGGGATAAACTCATGCAATATGAAATAAACCCCATCTTGTTATCCTCGATGGCAACAATACAATACGTGCCTTGCTGCCCCTACTGTCACTGGGAACCACCGCAAGATTGAACCCAAAGCTAAGCACTTCTCCCATTGCAAGAAAGATCAATCTAGTAGGCCAAACCAAACTGATAATTGAAAGAGACTTGCAAAGATAACCAATCATATATAAAAGAATTCAGAGAAGATTCAAATATTGTTCATAGATAAACTTGATCATAAACCCACAATTCATCGATCTCAACAAACACACCGCAAAAGAAGATTACATCGAATAGATCTCCACGAGAATCATGGAGAACTTTGTATTGAGATCCAAAGAGAGAGAAGAAGCCATCTAGCTAATAACTATGGACCCGAAGGTCTGAGGTAAACTACTCACACATCATCGGAGAGGCTATGGTGTTGATGTAGAACCCCTCCGTGATCAATACCCCCTCCAACAGGACGCCGGAAAAGGCCCCAAGATGGGATCTCACGGGTACAGAAGGTTGCTGCGGTGGAATTAGGTTTTCGTGGATGCCTCTGTTGGTTTGGGGGTACGTAGGTATATATAAGAGGAAGAAGTACGTCGGTGGAGCAACATGGGCCCGACGAGGGTGGAGGGCGCGCCCCCCTGCCTCGTGCTCTCCTGGTTGATTTCTTGACGTAGACTCCAAGTCCTCTGGATCACGTTTGTTCCGAAAATCACGTTCCCAAAGGTTTCATTCCGTTTGGACTCCGTTTGATATTCTTTTTTTGCGAAACTCTGAAATAGGCAAAAAAAATACTCCCTCCGTTCCTGAATATAGGGTGTATAGTTTTTGGCACGGAAATTAAAGAACGTACGTGAAGGGAAAATTTCTCAAATTTTGGGCGAGATTACACCTGACTAATTGGCATAAAAAAATAGAGAAGTTTGCCTAATATAAGGTAATGTAATTAAATCCCTAAAACAATTATCCAAACGAGTGGTGCAACGCAATACACCTTATATTTCGGGGTTTTTCTCAAAAATCTATACACCTTATATCAAGGAACGGAGGGAGTAGCAATTTGGGCTGGGCCTCCGGTTAATAGGTTAGTCCCAAAAATAATATAAAAGTGTATAACAAAGCCCATTAATCATCCAAAACAGAATATAATATAGCATTAAGCAATAAAAAATTATAGATACGTTGGAGACGTATCAAGCATCCCCAAGCTTAATTCCCGCTCGTCCTCGAGTAGGTAAATGATAAAAACAGAATTTTTTATGCGGAATGCTACTTGGTATAATTTTTTAATGTAACCCTCTTAATTGTGGTATGAATATTCAGATCCAAAAGATTCAAGATAAAAGTTTAATATTGACATAAAAGTAATAATACTTCAAGCATACTAACTAAGCAATTATGTCTTCTCAAAATAACATGGCCAAAGAAAGTTCATCCCTACAAAATCATATAGTTTAGTCATGCTCCATTTTCGTCACACAAGAATGCTCTCATCATGCACAAACCCGATGACAAGCCAAGCAATTGTTTCATAATTTAGTAATCTCAAACCTTTTCAACCTTCACGCAATACATGAGCGTGAGCCATGGATATAGCACTATGGGTGGAATAGAATATGATGATGGGGGTTATGTGGAGAAGACAAAAAAGGAGAAAGTCTCACATCAACGCGGCTAATCAACGGGCTATGGAGATGCCCATCGATCTATGTTAATGCAAGGAGTAGGGATTGTCATGCAACAGATGCACTAGAGCTATAAATGCATGAAAGCTCAACAAAAGAAACTAAGTGGGTGTGCATCCAACTTGTTTGCTCACGAAGACCTAGGGCATTTTAGGAAGCCCATTGTTGGAATATACAAGCCAAGTTCTATAATGAAAAATTCCCACTAGTATATTAAAGTGACAAAAGAAGAGACTCTCTATCATGAAGATCATGGTTCTACTTTGAAGCACAAGTGTGAAAAAAAAGGATAGTAGCATTGTCCCTTTTTTATTTTCTCTTTTATTTTTTTTGGGCCTTCCTTTTTTTATTTGGCCTTTCTCTCTCTTTTTTATTATTGGGACAATGCTCTATGAATGATGATCATCACACTTCTATTTATTTACAACTCAATGATTACAACTCGATATTAGAACAAAGTATGACTCTATATGAATGCCTCCGGCGGTATACCGAGATAGGCAATGAATCAAGAGTGACATGTATGCAAAATTATGAACGGTGGCTTTGCCACAATTACGATGTCAACTACATGATCATGCAAAGCAATATGACAATGGTGAACGTGTCATGATAAACGTAACGGTGGAAAGTTGCATGGCAATATATCTCGGAATGGCTATGGAAATGCCATAATAGGTAGGTATGGTGGCTGTTTTGAGGAAGATATATGGAGGTTTATGTGTGACAGAGCATATCATATCACGGGGTTTGGATGCACCGGTGAAGTTTGCACCAACTCTCAATGTGAGAAAGGGCAATGCACCGTGCCGAAGAGGCTACCAATGATGGAAGGGTAAGAGTGCGTATAATCCATGGACTCAACATTAGTCATAAAGAACTCACATACTTATTGCAAAAATCTACAAGTCATCAAAAACCAAGCACTACGCGCATGCTCCTAGGGGGATAGATTGGTAGGAAAATACCATCGCTCGTCCCCGACCGCCACTCATAAGGAAGACAATCAAAGAACACCTCATGTTTCAAATTTGTTACATAACGTTTACCATACATGCATGCCACGGGACTTGCAAACTTCAACACTAGTATTTCTCAATTTCACAACTACTCAACTAGCACAACTTTAATATCACTACCTCCATATCTCAAAACAATCATCAAGCATCAAACTTCTCGTAGTATTCAACACACTCATAAGAAAGTTTTTACTACTCTTGAATACCTAACATAATAGGATTAATTTCCCAATTTAAGCAAATTACCATGCTGTTTAAGACTCCCAAAATAATATAAGTGAATCATGAGAGAATAATAGTTTCTATAAAACAAAACCACCGCCGTGCTCTAAAAGATATAAGTGAAGCACTAGAGCAAAAACTATATAGCTCAAAAGATATAAGCGAAGCGCATAGAGTATTCTAATAAATTCCGAATCATGTGTGTCTCTCTCAAAAGGTGTGTACAGCAAATATGATTGTGGTAAACTAAAAATCAAAGACTCAAATCATACAAGACGCTCCAAGCAAAACACATATCATGTGGTGAATAAAAATATAGCTCCAAGTAAAGTTACCGATGGAAGTAGACGAAAGAGGGGATGCCTTCCGGGGCATCCCCAAGCTTTGGCTTTTTGGTGTCCTTAGATTATCTTGGGGTGCCATGGGAATCCCCAAGCTTAGACTCTTGCCAATCCTTGTTCCATAATCCATCAAATCTTTTACCCAAAACTTGAAAACTTCACAACACAAAACTTAACAGAAAATCTCGTGAGCTCCATTAGCGAAAGAAAACAAAACACAACTTCAAGGTACTGTAATGAACTCATTCTTTATTTATATTGGTGTTAAACTTACTGTATTCCAACTTCTTATGGTTCATAAACTATTTTATTAGCCATAGATTCATCAAAATAAGCAAACAACATACGAAAAACAGAATCTGTCAAAAACAGAACAGTCTGTAGTAATCTGTAACTAACGCAAACTTCTGGAACTCAAAAAATTCAGCAAAAATAGGACGACCTAGAAATTTCTTTATTGATCAGAAGCAATTGGAATCTATATTTTATCACGTTCTGTTAATTTTTAACAATTGTTTCCGTGAACAGAAAGTTTCTGGAATTTTCAGCAAGATCAAATAACTATCATCCAAGAAGATCCAATAGGTTTAACTTGGCACAAACACTAATTAAAACATAAAAAAAATCTAACCAAAGTCTAGATCAAATAATTATTCCTAAATAGAAGCAAAAATAAAAAAACTAAAAATAAAATTGGGTTGCCTCCCAACAAGCGCTATCGTTTAACACCCCTAGCTAGGCATAAAAGCAAGGATAGATCTAGGTATTGCCATCTTTGGTAGGCAATTCTTCAATAAGACACCTACGACCCCTAGTAGTTTCTTTATTTTTATTAATTATCAAACTTCTAGGCACAAAATCAAGAAAATCATTTGTAGCAAACGGTTCCTTAATGATAGCAAAAAGATTGGGATGAACACTTATTGAAACTAGAGGATTCACCCTTATTTTTAGGAACATAAACAAGCTTGGCAATTTTGGTAGGAGGATTTGGAGTACTTTTAACAGAAGAAAAAGTGGTCCCCAAGTTGGTGATAATTCCCTCAAGTTTATCGATTCTAGTAGAATCTTGATCCATTCTTTCATTAACTATAGGTTCTTTTTCCTTAAAACTTTTCAGAACAACTCCCACCTTAGATCCATATTGGGTAATTTGGTTGTGGATCTTTTTGTCCAAGTTCTCAGTCAACTCTAGAGTAGCAACTTTATTTTTAATAATTTCAAGCCTTTGCATCACATGTTCTAAAGTTAACATAGTTCCATTAACCAAAAGAGGTGGTGAGCAAAAAAAATCTATCATAGCATTATAAGAATCAAAAGTATGGCTACCCAAGAAATTCCCTCCGGTAATGGTATCAAGAATATATTTATACCAAGGATTAGCGCCTACATAAAAATGCGGAGAAGATGACATGATGTAGAGGGATAAACTCATGAAATATGATATAAACCCCATCTTGTTATCCTCGATGGCAACAATACAATACGTGCCTTGCTGCCCCTACTGTCACTGGGAAAGGACACCGCAAGATTGAACCCAAAGCTAAGCACTTCTCCCATTGCAAGAAAGATCAATCTAGTAGGCCAAACCAAACTGATAATTCGAAGAGACTTGCAAATATAACCAATCATACATAAAAGAATTCAGAGAAGATTCAAATATTGTTCATAGATAAACTTGATCATAAACCCACAATTCATCGGTCTCAACAAACACACTGCAAAAGAAGATTACATCGAATAGATCTCCACGAGAATCATGGAGAACTTTGTTTGAGATCCAAAGAGAGAGAAGAAGCCATCTAGCTAATAACTACGGACCCGAAGGTCTGAGGTAAACTACTCACACATCATCGGAGAGGTTATGGTGTTGATGTAGAAGCCCTTCGTGATCAATGACCCCTCCGTCAGGACGCCGGAAAAGGCCCCAAGATGGGATCTCACGGGTACAAAAGGTTGCGGCGGTGGAATTAGGTTTTCGTGGATGCCTCTGTTAGTTTGGGGGCACGTAGGTATATATAGGAGGAAGAAGTACGTCGGTGGAGCAACATGGGCTCCACGAGGGTGGAGGGCTCGCCCCCCGCCTCGTGCTCTCCTGGTTGATTTCTTGACGTAGACTCCAAGTCCTCTGGATCACGTTTGTTCCAAAAATCACGTTCTCGAAGGTTTCATTCCGTTTGGACTCCGTTTGATATTCTTTTTCTGCGAAACTCTAAAATAGGCAAAAAAACAGCAATTTGGGTTGGGCCTCCGGTTAATAGGTTAGTCCCGAAAATAATATAAAAGTGTATAACAAAGCCCATTAATCATCCAAAACAGAATATAATATAGCATGAAGCAATAAAAAATTATAGATACGTTGGAGACGTATCATCGTCGCCTCTTTCTTTACCATCTGTAATAGTACAAGTATAGAACCCTGGTTCATCATTATTTATTTGGTGCTTATGTAATTCTTAAACATATGTATCTATGAATCGAATAATGCATTGGTTGTTTGAACCTGATGGATATGAATAAAGCTATAGCCTACTTTCAGGTTTAAATTAGGTACAATTTTAAATAGCAACAATTAAATTAGGGCGTAATTACGGTGTGTAGGTTATTACGGCACACACGATTGGTAAAACACAAACGTTTTCGATACACACCATAATCCGAGACGGTTCACAGAGAGGAAACATGAGCAAGCATGCACACAGTTGCCGTTTGCAAAGCGTGTGTGATGTCAGACACTATCACATACGGTGCGGGAAAACTAAATGTGTGTGATTGTCTACCTATCGTACACGGTTTATAATCATGAACTGTTTGTGATGTGCCAGGCATCATAGAACTCCCGTGCCTGGAATCTGCCTGGAAAGCTCCTGTGCCTGAATCTGCCTGGTTTTAGGTAAAACCACAAAACTCCGACTGCGATGGCAATGCGAGCACAAACGAGTAGCAAGGATGAAACATTTGGGATATTCAAGATATCGGAAACGGTTATATAGGGACAACTGTATGCATCAAGGCTCCCTATCCCCGACGGTTTTTGGGTCGTGTGGGAAGGACCCCCTATCTCCCACACTTACTTGGCGACGGTTCCAAATGCCGTCGTGGAAAGGGGTTAAAAACCATTTGTATAGCACCGACGCGTACTAGTGTTGACTCATTCCTGTGATACTTGTTTCCTTTCTCAAAGCATCCAACAATGATCTCTTGTTGCTAGTTGTGATGTCTTTGATGGTTGTGTGTTTGGAGTTCATTAATACATAGTAAGATTATATTAATCCATGTGCTATGCTTTCAAGCAAAGATCTCATTGGTATATTTTATGACTCCCATTTGGATATCTTATTCTTTCCTTTAGTAACTATTTCATGTGTACATCCTTCTTTGTGGATATCATCTACCTAGAATCTTATACACATGATAGAAGTTACATCTCTAGTTGATATCCCTATTCTTTCATGTCCACCATTTCATTATCTTTTTATATCTTTGGCGGCTCCGTGGAAGCATTTGTTGTATGAGTGTGTGTCTTACCTCTTTGCATCTTAGTGCACTCATGTTTGGTGAAGACTATTGTCCTCATGCTTGTCTTGACAAGCCTATTATTTCCTATCTTCATCATGGGTTTTCACAAGCTTTGATTTTAAATTTTGCATATTAGTGAGCTTGTGAACCCATTTGCTTGATGTGAGTTTGACCTACTTAACTTCATGTGTATGGGAAGGACATGTTTTGCACCTTGTATCTCATTTACTCAAGACTATGTTGATGCTTAATTCTCATCCTTATATTAGTCTTCTGAAGTGCTTTGACGTGACTCACACACATCGTTTTGGTTGTGCCTATTATTAGGTTGCCTCATTTAGATGTTGCTCAACCATATGTTTCTTGCAAATGCTCGGGTTCTTTTCTTATCTATGCTTGCTTGCAATTGTTTTGTGTTCCTATTGATTTTGGGGGAGTGATGATCCTATTTTGTGCACTTGTATCCAAAAAAAATCTAAATAGTGCACAAATCATGGGGAGCTTCTCTATTTTCCTTAGAACACTCCTTTGCCCAAATCATAATATTCTTTTATCCTTTTGGCTCATTGGATCTTTTGATTGCTTGCTTCACTTTGTGTTATGCAAATAAGATCAATTTGTGCCATGTGCTTTGTGCCATGTGCCTTGCTATTATGACTAGGCTCAAGTTGTATAATAGTGGATTCACTTGTGGATATCATGTTCTTATCAATTACAACCTTTTTGTGTATGCGAGTTTCTTTGTGGATGCATATCATGCTGACTATTGGCCACTTAGAACCTTTTATACACAAGAAAGTTCATATCCTTCTGTGGTATCATTTATTCCTTGTCTGCCATTGGTTTGGTTCATTTTGACTCTTTGGTGGTTTCGTTAAGAGGTTGAAAGTGAGTGCTTGTATGCATTGCATATATCCCTGTGCACTCATGTGTTTTGGATGTATTTTGGACCCATACTTGTGAAGGAAATATGCCCTAGAGGCAATAATAAAGTTGTTATTTATATTTCCTTATATCATGATAAATGTTTATTATTCATGCTAGAATTGTATTAACCGGAAACTTAGTACATGTGTGAATACATAGACAAACAGAGTGTCACTAGTATGCCTCTACTTGACTAGCTCGTTGAATCAAAGATGGTTAAGTTTCCTAACGATAGACATGAGTTGTCATTTGATTAACGGGATCACATCATTAGAGAATGATGTGATTGACTTGACCCATTCTGTTAGCTTAGCACTTGATCGTTTAGTATGTTGCCATTGCTTTCTTCATGACTTATACATGTTCCTATGACTATGAGATTATGCAACTCCCAAATACCGGAGAAACACTTAGTGTGCTACCAAACGTCACAATGTAACTGGGTGATTATAAAGGTGCTCTACAGGTGTCTCTGATGGTACTTGTTGAGTTGGCATAGACCAAGATTAGGATTTGTCACTCCGATTGTTGGAGAGGTATCTCTGGGCCCTCTTGGTAATGCACATCACTATAAGCCTTGCAAGCAATGTGACTAATGAGTTAGTTGAGGGATGATGCATTATGGAACGAGTAAAGAGACTTGCCAGTAACGAGATTGAACTAGGTATTGAGATACCGACGATCGAATCTCGGGCAAGTAACATACCGATGACAAAGGGAACAACGTATGTTGTTATGCGGTTTGACCGATAAAGAACTTCATAGAATATGTGGGAGCCAATATGAACATCCAGGTTTCCCTATTGGTTATTGACCGGAGATGAGTCTCGGTCATGTCTACATAGTTCTCAAACCCGTAGGGTCCGCACACTTAACGTTCGGTGACGATCGGTATTATGAGTTTATGTGTTTTGATGAACCGAAGGTTGTTCGGAGTCCCGGATGTGATCACGGGCATGACGAGGAGTCTCGAAATGGTTGAGACATAAAGATCGATATATTGGAAGCCTATGCTTGGACATCAGAATGGTTCCGAGTGAGTTCGGACATATACCGGAGTACCGAGGGGTTACCGGAACCCCCCGGGGAGTATATGGGCCCTAATGGGCCTTAGTGGAGAGAGAGAGAGGGGCAGCCAGGGTAGGCCGTGCGCCCCCTCCCCCTCTGGTCTGAATTGTACTAGGAAGGGGGGGGGCCCTTTCCTTCCTCCCTCTCTCCCCTTTCCTTCTCTCCTAGTCCAACTAGGGAAAGGGGGAATCCTCCTCCCGGTGGGAGCAGGACTCCTCCAGGGCGCACCATAGAGGGCCAGCCCTCCCCCTCCTCCACTCCTTTATATATGGGGGAGGGGGTGTTGGTGTCAAAACCGGCGGATCTCCGGTAGGGGGTCCCGAACTGTGCGTCTAAGGCGGATGGTAACAGGAGGCGGGGGACACAATGTTTACCCAGGTTCGGGCCCTCTCGATGGAGGTAATACCATACTTCCTGATTGATTTATCTTGATGATATGAGTATTACAAGAGTCGATATACCACGAGATCGTAGAGGCTAAACCCTAGAAGCTAGCTTATGATTATGATCGTTGTTGTCCTATGGACTAAACCCTCTGGTTTATATAGACACCGGAGGGGGCTAGGGTTACACAGAGTCGGTTACAAGGGAGGAGATCTACATATCCGTATTGCCAAGCTTGCCTTCCACGCAAAGGAGAGTCCCATCCGGACACGGGACGAAGTCTTGAGTCTTGTATCTTCATAGTCCAATAGTCCGGCTAAATATATAGTGCGGCTGTCCAAGGACCCCCTAATCCAGGACTTCCTCAGTAGCCCCTGAACCAGGCTTCAATGACGATGAGTCCGGCGCGCAGATTGTCTTTGGCATTGCAAGGCGGGTTCCTCCTCCGAATACTCCATAGAATATTTTGAACACAAGGATCGTGTCCGGCTCTGTAAAATAAATTCCACATACCGCCGTAGAGAGTATAATATTCCAAAAATCTAATCTGCTAACAAGTTTCATAGCGTGACATCACGCCACGGCCCAGTCATTATTCAAACCGTTTTTCCTAACCAGCTACTGCACATATTGCGAGGCGGTTTTCTTGGCACATCTTGTCGAAACAGAGATCGTGTCCCCTTATCACGGGATTCTCATCAATATGGGTGTGGGTAACCCAATCACGCCATCAATTATGGCACTTGGGGAATAAGCGGGTTTACCAGGCAAGTGGGGAGGCGCAGGATCCCTGCTGCCTTTATAAGGGGATAAGAACTCCCTTTCGCACCCACGCTTTCTTCTTCCCGATCCATTCCCCTTCGCTCGAGCTCTAGCACCCAAGCGTTCATCTTCTCTGCCCACAAAGGCCTTCCGAAAATGTCCGGATCCGAAGCAGGAGGCAAGTGGATGGCCTCTACCATCCGAGAGAAGGATATCAAAAAGCTTCGGGAGGCCGGGTATCTGTCCAAGAAAATCAGTCACCGTCTCCCGACGGCAGGACAGATCGTCCCTACTCCGGAACCCCACGAGAGAGTTGTATTCCTCCCTCACTTTGTCCGCGGGCTAGGGTTTCCCCTCCACCCGTTCATTTGCGGCATCATATTATTATGGGATCGATCTTCATGATCTGTCCCCTAATTCCTTCCTCAACATCTCGACATTCATTGTCGTGTGCGTGTGCGAGGCTTTCCTCCGCATCTCGCCACACTTCGGCTTATGGCTGAAGATTTTTTAATGTGAAGCCCAAGGTAGTAGGCGGCGAGAACGTCGAGTGCGGGGCGCTATGGTGAGCAAGATGCCCAACATCACATGCCCAACATGCACCTTTAACGATTCTGTCAAGGAGTGGCAACAGCAGTGGTTTTACATCACCGAGCCGCGCGGCACGGAATGGGCCGCTACTCCCGAGTTTCGATCCGGTGCCCCCCTGTGGCTTACATCCTGGGTCAAGAAGGGCCTGAACTGGTCTTCGCCCGACGAATTGTCGGTGCTCCAGACACGCGTTAAAGATATGGGAGACAAGAACATTGAACTTGTCAATGTAGTCCAGGTGATGTTAGTTCGCCGGATCCTGCGTTGTCAACACCAGACTTGCAATCTATGGGAATTTGATTCGGCCAAGCACCAGACCCTGTGAGAGCTTTTTGGCTCCTCGCACAAGGACATCTGGAAGGTTCTCTTCAAGTCCAGCAAATCATGGCCGGACTCCGCCAAAGACCGCGGGTACCAACTGTCCCGCCCTGCAAGTTCGGTAAGTCATCATACTTTTTATCCGCATAACCCAAGGGAAGCGCTTAATGTGTTTTCTACAACTCTCCTAGGGCTGGACGAAGAAGGCGGAGCAGATCCATTGTCCGGCCCCGCTGCCGGAAGAACCGGCCGTCCCACTTCTGACGAAGATGTTGGTCCCGGCGCCTTACAAGGTGCCAAAGAAGACGGTCGAGAAGGAGGCCAAAAAGACCCGGGGCGGCCTTCGTCGCCGTGGCACTTCGGACACAATATCCGAAGGCTCTGATGCCCGTTCCGCCTCTGAAGAGGACGAGGAGGAGGAGGAAGATGAATCCCCTGCGGGGGGAAGAAAGAAGAGGACGGCCTCCGCACACTTGGAGGCCGAGTCGCCTAAAAGGGGAAAAGCTCCTTGACGGTGTCCTGGACTAGGGGGTACTCACCACGTCGTCTCCCGATCAGTTGGATTGGGCCGAGGACCCCCATGGCCGTATACTCATGAGCCAGTCCGGACAGCTGCCGCATACAAGGAAGAATCAACAAGACTTGGCGATCAAGACAAGGACTCCTCCCCCACCGGCGTATTCGGCTAGGACTCTTGTTATCTTAGGCCTCTGGTGCATTATATAAACCGAGGCCGGGCTAGTCGATAGAGATACAACGAAAATCATACCATAGGCTAGCTTCTAGGGTTTAGCCTCCTTGATCTCGTGGTAGATCTACTCTTGTAAACATCCACAATATCAATATCAATCGAGCAGGACGTAGGGTTTTACCTCCATCAAGAGGGCCCGAACCTGGGTAAAACATCGTGTCCCTTGTCTCCTGTTACCATTGATCCTAAGACGCACTGCTTGGGACCCCCTACCCGAGATCCGCCGGTTTTGACACCGACATTGGTGCTTTCATTGAGAGTTCCGCTGTGTGATCGACAAAAGGATCGATGGCTCGCCTGCAGATCAACTGCGACTTCGGCACCTTCGTCACCAGCTCGACTGGTCACCTTGGTTCAACCAAGAATTGCGCCCCGTGTTCGGATCACCATGTTCGGACGAGGGCCTTCATCAAACATCAACTCCGATCTCTATCAAGATCACGGAGGAATCATCCATGGAGCTCGGGGGCTCAACGTCAACATTGCCCTCAAGCGACCGTGCTGTTTTTCTGGACAGCGAACTCAGATTCGCTGCCACCACCTCCTCGAGTATCGCTTTGACGATCGCTTTGGTGGAATTCAGCGGAATTGAGTCTACAACAACCCTAGAAAATTTCGTCAATTCGATGGAGGAATCTCTCGCAATCCACGATATACCGGAGCCCTCAAAACTGGACGGGAATCTAGACGAGTTTAGGGCGTGGTGTCCAGCTTCTAGCTCGGACGTCCTTTGAAGATCCAAACGTTGATCGGCTGCGGAATCCTATATCTACCACCCTCCAAATTTCAGCTCGATCCGACCATCGAACTCCGGGAACCCTCCGATTAGTGCATGACTTTTCGGATCTGTTTTTTCTGCGAGAACGAAT
Source organism: Aegilops longissima (assembly GCA_021605205.1). Classification (NCBI taxonomy): domain Eukaryota; kingdom Viridiplantae; phylum Streptophyta; class Magnoliopsida; order Poales; family Poaceae; genus Aegilops; species Aegilops longissima. The sequence goes on along the minus strand of CM038677.1, from coordinate 130,027,700 downwards.
CCGACCAATTCATATTTTTATGAACAGGATTTGGACATCCTTTTGAAGGAAGTTTTGTATGGGATATTGTGTATTGTTCCCAAACACATCCCACTAACCTTAAGATCTTTTGAACATGGTCTTCAACATCATTGCTGGTGTCAAACCAGTCCGCAATATTGCTCCACGGCGCCGACCTGCGCTAGACACGTCGTCACTTTGTTGAGCCAAGCTCAACTTCTTCGGATCATCATCTTGGCAAGCCGAACAAGAGTCCGGCATCGCGAAGGATAAATCATCACCAACATCGCCGCCCCACGGATTACACGGAGCGGGCATACCGGCATCGCCGCACGGTCGCTTCATCAAGCCGGCATCGACCATGTCACGACCTGCATCGACATCAACTCCGGTGCCAGGCCATATTTCTTTTACTACTCACTTTGCATAAATTATTTATTATGCAACATTTTTTTAATTCCTATTATTACTATTATCCCCGGTCCGCACTATTTTTTTTGCACAGGAAAATAATCCAGCCGGACTATATCCTTTTGACGTCACCTCGGCTGGACAGGGGGCTTCGTCAACACTTCATTACCCCATGCCAGGGACTTCGGCATCACTCTGCCGTCCTGCATTGACCATGCTATGTCACCACTTCACAGTGCCGAGCTCTTTGCTCCACCACCTCGGGACCGGCTTGGGGGATGGAACCTTGTCCCGCATCAAGCTCGGACCGCATCGTCAATACCGAACACATTAACCAACTAAGTTGCCTTCATGCTCAAAGTTTTAAAATTTCTAACTTGTGTTCGGTTCGACCAAGCATTATACTTTCTCGGAAAAAAGTTGCTTGTAAAAATCTTCCTCGTCGAAACTTTGTTCAAGACACTTGACGCGCTACCCGCGCCATTATACCGGGGCTTCTTTAATGAAGCTTATTAATTCGGGCTTTATGCCCAACACATGTGTCACACTTCCGCATGTACCTTTTATTCACCATTATATGCATCGATATGACTTAAGTTTTGGCCAAGCTGGGTTTCTGGCCCTGTGCTTACCCCCACGCTCCCGATTGTTCGCTAGGTGGTAAAGGAGCACCTCTGCGATTGTTCTTGCCGGGTCAGCCGGATGTGTACCTCGATCGGTGAAGCCGTAAAGCTAGCGTTTTAAGGGAATACTCGGTCGGTGAACTAAAAGATGATTTCTTACCCATTTATTTACCTGCCCCAGATGTTTTTCTGCTCTTTTCGCAGTCCGGACATGCACTTTAGGGCATGCCTCCTGAGAAAGGAACCCCTAACGGAACTATTCTCCCTCAAGATGTTTCTTACTAACCATGTAATATAACATAACTAGTTGGGAACTTGTCTGATAAAGCACTAATGACCCCTACGCCTGGTCTCCACGCATGCCCCGGTTTATATAACCGCGAGGGTATTCGGACACACTCCGGACTATTGGGTCCAGAGGTTGAAGCGAAAAGGTCCGCTACGACAAATGATCTACAATCCGGCTAGAAGGCATTCTACATGTCACCTTACATTATCAACTTTTACCCAAGTCACTTGGGGGCTCTTAAATTTATATGAGCCGTTTTACGATAAGTGTTTTTCTTCTTAGTCATTGAAAAGTTTTTATTATTAGTTATCACTCCTTCGACACAAGTGTGCGGTCACTAGCCGGGGAGCCTAATCTCTCTCTCAAAGAAGCCGTAGGCTGACCCGCTTGAAGTTTTGAGATAGGATGTGTCATGTTAAAGCACGACAGAAGCACCTTTTTTTTTTCTAAAGTCCAATTTTCGGATTGGCACCGAACACTTGATCTAGTTCGACATTAATCTTTTGAATAAGTTTTTGGCTTTTCGAGCCCATGGCACTTTTTAAACTATTTGTGTGTTTTCAGCACAAGTCTCGAGGCAACGCCGACACCTTTTGAGATTCGCAAAACATTCTCGGATATTGCTGTATATGCATCAGTTTCAATTGTGTCTTTGGTCAATAGTTGGGTTGCCCGGCCCGCGCTTGCCTCCTACGTTCCGCTTTGTTCGGCTAGGTGTGCAAAGGAGAACCATCTGCGATTGTGCTTCCAGCTCGCATGGTCAAGCACCTCAAAGGAGAAAGCCAAAACCGACTATCACAATAGGTGTAAACTGGTCACGATCCGATGACTATATTAAATGACGGGCCATTCATTGGTCAAGTGTTTCCGCTTGACCTCGACTGTCGCCGAACACTATCAAGGGCTATTAACTGGCCTCCCAAACTAAATCCTCGATATTTTGCTCTTACATTGGAGCAGAGGTTTCATGATCATGCTTAGCATGACAACCCAAAGAAAGGAACCGATAGAGGGACTATTTTCTTTGGAAGACATTTCTTCTGTTAAACAGTAATATAACATGTCTCTCCGCATACCTTTGTTTATAAAACCGTATGGCCAGATTGCCTTGTTTGTTGTAAATATTTGCCCTTATAAAGGCTTTATAAAGTAGGACAAACACTCCTCGGCTATTGGCTGAGGAGGTGGAAGCCGATGGTCGGTCAACAAAGTTTTGTACAATGCGGATCCGCGCATTAATGACGTAAAGTACTTGGATACATAGAGTCATTACACATAATTTGTGATTTTACTATGGATATCGATCCTCAATTCGGCCTCCCGTGCCCGCATTAAGGCTTGGGGGCTACTGGGCTTCGGGCTTATTATTTACAAATATTAAAGGGCACATCAATCCTCGATCCGGTGTTGCCACCCGACCGTTGTCTCGGGGCTACTCTTGCATTGCATGTTCTATGCAGAAAATTTTAAGTGCAATACAGTTTCGAGGAGATTTTGATCCTCGGGTTGGTCGGCCGCACCCAACCTGAGTCTCGAGGACTGAGCACGCCGCTTTTGTGTCCCAAAGTATTCGCCGAGTTAGGACTTGATCCTCGGATCGATTTTGCAAATCAACCCGAGTCTCAAATGCCACGGGATCAGCGGTCTTATGTCATCCTTCATGTGCATCTCGGGTTTTAGACCGATACCCACCTTGAGGGCTACTGGCACCAATCAAAAATATTGACAAAAATCGGCCCACATTCGGGGTGGTGCACCACCTCAGAAGCAGTCCGACGTGAAGCTCGGGCGCTAGTGGCTGGCTCCATAGAGGGCATGTCACGCCCAATATGCGACCCTATCCAAAAGGAACTCGACGGTCCCACCAAGGATAGACCCGCATATTGAAACGCTTTTGCAAGGTGGATATCATTACATCAACATTACATAATACATAGGGATACATACATAAGGCACAACTGCCACAAGAATACATCAACATCATATACAATATCAACATCCGACTACGGATGAAACATAAATGAAGCTCAAACGACAACCACCTGCTAGCCCGGCTGCCGACCGAACCTATCCCCGATCAAGAAGAAGCGTAAGAAGAACTCAAGACAAGCAAGCATCGCCTCGCGCCAAGATCATCGCAAACCTGTACCTGCAACTGGTGGTGTAGTAATCTGTGAGCCACGAGGACTCAGCAGTCCCATTACCATGGGTATCAAGACTAGCAAAGCTTAATGGGAAAGGAAGGGGTAAAGTGGTGAGGCTGCAGCAGCGACTAAGCATATATGGTGGCTAACATACGCAAATGAGAGCGAGAAGAGAAACAAAGGAACGGTCGTCAACTAGTAATGATCAAGAAGTGATCCTGAACTCCTACTTACGCCGACATAACCCGAAACCGTGTTCTCCTCTCGATCAACCCCAAAAGAGACACTCACGGTTACGCATACAGTTGGTGTATTTTAGAAGAGTTTGCTTCAAGTTTACTACAATCGGATATTAACAAATTCCCATCGCCACATAACCGCGGGCACGGCTCTCGAAAGTTTATACCCTGCAGGGTGTCCCAACTTAGCCCATGATAAGCTCTCGCGATCAACGAAGGATATTCCTTCTCCCGGAAGACCCGATCAGTCTCGAATCCGGCTACAAGACATTTCGACAAAGAATGAAACAAGACCAGCAAAGCCGCCCGATGCGCCGACAATCCCGATAGGAGCTGCACATATCTCGCTCAGGCAACACCGGATGAGACATCCCACGAGTAAAACCAAACCTCGAAGTTTCCACGAGGGGCCCATGATCTACTCGGTTCAAAGCCAACACTTAGACAAGCATTGGCCCGGGGGGGCTGAAATAAAGATGACCCTCGAGAGAGCGACTCCCAAGGGAAAAGTAGGTGGTGGTGAGGCAAATGGTAAAACCAATGTTGGGCCTTGCTGGAAAAGTCTTATCCAAAGCGAACTGTCAAGGGGGTCCCATAAATCACCCGACCGCGTTAGGGACGCAAAATCCGGGAACATAATACCGATATGACGGAAACTAGGGCGGCAAGAGTGGAACAAAACACCAGGCATAAGGCCGAGCCTTCCACCCTTTACCAAGTATATAGATGCATTAATTAAACAATAGGTATTGTGATATCCCAACAAGTAAACATGTTCCAACAAGGAACAACATCTCCATGTTCCAACAAGGAACAAACTTCATCTTCACCTGCAACTAGCAACGCTATAAGAGGGGCTGAGCAAAGCGGTAACATAGCCAAACAACGGTTTGCTAGGAAAGGTGTCAAAGGTTAGAGGCTGACATGGCAATTTGGGAGGCTTGAGCAACAAGTGATAGGTAGCGCAGCATAGCGATAGAACGAAGCAACTAGCATAGCAATGATAGTAGTGAGATCCAGGGTAGCGGTCATCTTGCCTGAAATCCCGCAAGGAAGAAGAACGAGTCCATGAAGAACATGAACGGAAGAAGCCGAACCAAGCGTAGACGAACGAATCCCCACGATCGCAACGAAACAGGAACTAACAAGAAGAAGCACACAACATAGTAAACACACCACACATGAACAAGACATGATGCACAACAAGCATGATGCATGACCAATCTAGATGAAGCTACTCATGGCAAGAGATGATGCAAACAAGAGCAACACATCAAAGCAAGTTTAAGTGAGGCCGGGAACAACATAGAACAATTCCGGTAAGTCCTCATATGCAAATTTCGAAATTGGTCCAGATCTGAATAACTTTATGTTCAAGTTGTTAAACAGCAAGTTAAGATACACCACGATGATCTACACGAAATTCTAGTCAAGTTACATATAAAGTTTATTTACTTCGGAGCTACGGCTTAGAAGATATGAGCAAAACAAGATAAACATGGCATTGATGCAAAATGCATCCAAACATCAAGCAAACACCTCAAAACAAGTATGCAACATGATAATATGAAGCTACATGCAAAATCAAGCAAGTTTCATATGGAGCACACTCAAAACGGAGCAACGGTTCAACACATACACCCTATACAAGTCATGACAACAATCTGTCCAAAACAGCAACTAGGCATATTGCAAGCATCAAAACACTATGCTACAGCATCTTAACATAATAACAAAAGGCATGGGCATGATGTACAGGTAAAGCATAACAAAACATGAACACTGAGCTATCTCCAGAAATCACTAGAACATGCTCAAACACACATGGCAAGATTGCATATAATAACAGTTTCAGACTTAACAGGAAACAACATCAGGTTGCAAAGTTTAGAGCTATCAAACAACATGCTACAGGAACTTATCATGGAAAAAAAAGGCATGTCATGAATCTACTAATTGCATAGAACAAATGTCCCTTACTGACCATGAGCCAAAAAGGACCAGAAGATAAGATGGAACCCATGTAAACATGGCAAGTAATATTACAGATTCATACATGGCAGGAACAACAATAAGTAGGCATGTTGGTGAGCTTGAACCACTCACCACAGAGCAATACATGGCATGGCAAGGCAACTCACAGTAAGAAGACATGTTATAGAAGCTATACATGGCAAGAACAACATCATAGAATACACGGATCAACTACAACAACCTTGGCAAAATTGAATAACATGTAAACAACCTGCCAGGAAACATTTTATAGCATAAGTAGAGCTCGATTGACTCAAGCTATGGCACTCCATAATTGCAAACAAGGGCATGGACGGATATAGAATAACCATATGTTCAAAACATCCTTACTGAAGTATCTCAAAATAAGCATGGATCTCTCGGTAGCATCAAGTTAACATGGCATAAAAATATCAGCAAAACAGGGCTGAAATCAGCAACATCATGAAGCCTAGTTTGCATGCTTGTGCTAGTGACCACATAGATCACAAAAATACATGGCATACACCCCTGTAAAGATGGTATGGCATATTACAAAACACATGTAGGACTCAAGTTCATAGGGTGCACACATCAATTATGGCAAAAATGACAAAAGTGCATGTTCTGATAAGAATCAGAAACTAATATCACATAGCCCTCTTCTAACAGCATTTCGGGCATCAAGATGAGCTCAAATGAAAATGATGCAATGAGATGAAATGATGTACTCGTCGAGGCGAACAATTTGACATATTACACGCACGAAACAGAGCTACATGCACAGAGTTACACCCATCACAAAATGCAACATAATATGATTTTCAGAAAGACTTGGGCAAAAATAGACCTCATGGGGGGGTTGACTAGACGGACATGTCCGGACTCCTCCGGACACGTCCGGCACTGCCAAAAGAGGCAGAGGAGCAACGGGCGGCAGTCTGGCGAAGGCCGGCGACGGCGAAGGGCATGTGGCGGGACGGGTCGAGGACGGCGGGATCCGGTCGCGGGACCGGATCATGGCGGCGGGCCGGCAGATCTGGCGCTTGGGAGGCCAGGGGTGAGCTCAAAGCGGGTCGACGACGGGTTCGGCTCGGCCGCCGGGCGGCGGCGCTGGCATCCATGGCGACGGGCGGTGCCTCGCGAGGGAGAGAGAGAAAGCCATGAGGAAGAGAGGGAAGGAAGGAGAAGGAGGAGCAGGGGAGGTGAGGTCCGGCTGGTGGTCGGTGCGGCCGGGCGGCGCAGGCGTAACCGAGGCGGCGCGTCTGGCGTGGAGGTGGCGGCGCGGTCGAGGACCGAGGCGAGGCGGGCTAGGGAGCCGGGCGCACGGGCTGGCGGGGCCTGTTCGCCCGACGGCGGGCTGCGGATGGGCCTCGCGGCCGCGGGCGGCCGGAGGCACGATGGGGACGCGTGGAAGGCGGGGAGTGGGTGCGGGGGCGGCGCGGCTGACTTGGCGGCGGCGCTGGGTGGCGTTTGGCGGCGGGGACAGCGCCAAGTGGCGGCGGAGGAGTGGGCCGGCGCGAAAACGAAGAGAGGAGGCGGCGGGTGATCGGGAATTGAGGAGGGGTTGGTAGGAGGCCAAAATGGCGGGGAGGCGCCTATAAATAGAAAAGGAGGCTAGGGTTAGGGTTTTGCTCCGTTGCTGACCCTCGGATCACGATCGGACGACTCCGGACACGAGGAGGAGTTAGTGGGCTGGATTAGAGTGGGTGTGGGCTGTGAAGAGAGGCCTTGGACTGATAAGAGGGAAGAGAAGGGCAGCCCGGCGACAGTTTCGGAGACCGAAATGTCCGACGATTAAACCGGCAACGGTGCCGCTACGAATGATGGTTGGGCTATCAAACGAGCTCCGAATGCGACAAAACTTGACAGGCGCTCTGTCTACACTATAATAAGACTGCATGCCAAGTTGCATCCCATTCCGAGAACATTTTTCGGCCACTCACGAAACAAGGTGAAAGGGGCGCCGGAGGACATAGGAGTGTCGGATCGCGAAACGGACAACGGGGAAAATGCTCGGATGCATGAGACGAACATGTATGCAAAATGAAATGCACATGACGACATGATATGAAATGCAGATGATGACATGGCAAAGTGCAACACGCAAGCAAATGACATGGCAACGGCGGCGAATAACTGGCAAACTCCTGGCGCATCGAATCCGGGGCGTTATAGGGCACTTCCGACATTAAGCTCGGCTAAACTCCTTCAAACTTCTTTGAACCAAGGTGATTTACAACACCTAGGATACAGTCCGGCGTTGGAGCTCGGATACATAGTCCGGCGTTGGAGCTCGGATACCGTCCGGCGCTGGAGCTCGGATACCGTCCGGCGTTGGAGCTCGGATACATAGTCCGGCGTTAGAGCTGGGAAGCAGTCCGGCGTTGGTGCTCGGCTGCAAAAGATACCTCGAATGCAGTCCGGCGTTGGAGCTCGGACGCAAGAGGACGTTGCCGCCCGGGAACAACTTCAAACCCGAGGCATGGCATAAAAATAACAAAGCATTGATAAAGGCCGGAAACTTAAAGGGGCTCCTCGGATACCCGACGTATAAACTCGTCGAACGCATTTTGGCGATCCTCAAGATCGAAGATTTGTTGAACCAGTTTTCAAGGCTGGCAACCGAAGATGAAGAACAGTTCGGAAGAATCGAGGAGCGTCCCTAACTTGAAGACCGGTTCAGGGGGCTACTGACGGTGTCCTGGACTAGGGGGTACTCACCACGTCGTCTCCCGATCAGTTTGATTGGGCCGAGGACCCCATGGCCAGATACTCATGGGCCAGTCCGGACAGCTGCCGCATACAAGGAAGAATCAACAAGACTTGGCGATCAAGACAAGGACTCCTCCCCCACCGGCGTATTCGGCTAGGACTCCTGTTATCTTAGGCCTCTGGTGCATTATATAAACCGAGGCCGGGCTAGTCGATAGAGATACAACGACAATCATACCATAGGCTAGCTTCTAGGGTTTAGCCTCCTTGATCTCGTGGTAGATCTACTCTTGTAAACATCCACAATATCAATATCAATCGAGCAGGACGTAGGGTTTTACCTCCATCAAGAGGGCCCGAACCTGGGTAAAACATCGTGTCCCTTGTCTCCTATTACCATTGATCCTAAGACGCACTGCTTGGGACCCCCTACCCGAGATCCGCCGGTTTTGACACCGACACTCCTCTTCTGGAGGAGTCCACTACCGCCGCCGACAGCGGCTCGTCATGGGATCCCAGGGCCCAGCCCCTGGTGAATTCGTGAGTATATTGAATCCGAGTACGTTTATGCGTCCAGACTCATCATGGCATAATATTTTAACCTGAGTCACACGCCCCCGAAGGCCCCTTCCTCCAAACAGGTGAATAACACCGAGGCTTCGTCCCAGAGGGACCCCGGCCAAGGAGGAGAGGAAAAGACCGTGAAGGCGGCGCCTGGAGGTCAAACTTCAGGGGCCGGACACATGGGGAGAAAATTCCCATGGGAGCTGACGGCGGGGGCCATCTTGAATTCGGCACCGAGCCGAATGCAATTCCGGAGACCAATACAGCTCCAGAATCAAGCAGGCAGCCTCTCTCAGCTGGTGGGGGCATGCCTGTTCCACCGGCAACCTCTGTCCAACCAGAGGTGTCGGATGCTTTGTTGGTGGCGCTGAAGAGCGCCTCCATCGTTGATGAACACCGTGCCCTTATGGGTGCGGTGATTGAGAAGATTCAGTCTGCTGAGAATGGACTGAATGAAGCCTGTATCAGCCTTATAAAAGGTTTTGAGGTATGTTTTATGAGGTTTCGAAGAGTGTCATGGTATGGATAGTAGCCCCTGATACACTGTTCGGTGAAAGAAAGAACCGGACAGAGGATAAAATTTATGTCCGCAGGAAGACTCACTGGATGACATCTATTTCTCTTATGTTATAAGCAGGTGTCTATAGCGGCTGCTGCCTCTCATACTGCGGAGGTCTCCGGACTGCATCAAAGTCTGGAGCGGGCCAAAGAAGAACTTGGCCAGTTGAAAATGCAGTTGGGAGATAAACAAGGTATGCGCAAGTCTTGTTCGCATTTATTGCGAATGACTTTTCAGTATGATAAAATATGTTTCATGATTTGCGCTAGGGATGATGACCGAAGTCGAGGCTCTTAAGAAGGCTATGGCTGAGGCCGAGAAAAGGCAGCCATAGAGCAGGCTCTTCATGAGAAGCACGAGGCAAGGGTTATTAATGCTGAGCAGGAGCTGCAAGAGGCCGTGAAGAAATGCGAGACCTTGGAGCAGAGTTTAATGGAGAAAGAATCCGAACTCACCAATGCGCATCAGGCCACGAGCGATGCCCGGGGGGAAACCCAAAGCGCCCTGCAGGGGGTCCAAGAGGCGAGGAAGATCGCGGCGGGTAAGGCTTTTTCCATGTAAAGCAAGTATTTGAGGAGAAAATTATGTTTCTAATTTTGAATTCGGATTTCTTAGGGGTATTTGCCGAGCTGCCCCGCAGCATATCGGATGCCGCCCAATTCTACCGAGCCGAAGAAAGGAACACTGCGGATAAGCTCTTCTGGTCGCAGTATTTGGCACCGAATTATCCGGTGCCTTTTGTCGATCAACTGAAACACCTGATCAAACTGCATAAGCCGGCGGAACTAGCCATGAAGGATCTGATTATCTGGCTATGGCCCGCCGAGCCGATTCCAAGCAGCTACTTCGGGCTCGTGAAGCGACTTGTGAGTGCCTGCCCTCGACTTGATGTCATCAAGTGGTCGGTCTGTATAGAGGGTGCGCGAATGGCCTTCGCCCGCGCAAATGTGCACTGGGGGAAGATGGATGCTGAAAAGCTGATGATTGAAGGACCGCCAGAGGAGAAGGAGCACCGCAAGCCTGAATTATGTTATGAGAGTGTCCTGAAAGGATCCTACCTTGCAGCGGAGTTATGTAGCAAGGACATTATATTTCCATGAATGCACATCATGTTGTCCTTTGTACTGTTTGAATGAGGTCATTTATATTATTTATTGCATGTTATATAAAAGTTTACCCTCCCGCGTGGCCATTTTATATATTAATCCTGAGAGTTGGCCAGTCGTCGACTTCTGCCCCCACGTAAGAAGTACGGGGGTGTTCGGGATAGACCTGATCACTCTTTATCCCAGTTTTGGGTCCTTCGAAGGAGGTGTTCAGCACAACGAACCAGGCAATCGGACTATAGGGCTTTATCGCTCTCACTTAGCCATAGGAGCTTTAGGAAGGTAGGCGCAGCCCTTGGTGTTCGAAAGACCGCACGAGGGGCTCTATAAGCACCTGATCGGAAGAAAAACCGATCCATCGCACGCTGCATTGGTTATGGCATTATGCGGGAGAAATCCTTAAAGATTTTAAAACCTCTCGAATAGCTGACCAGCTCTCACCGTATCATGACAGTCAGTTTTCGGCTTTCATCGAGGTGCTCGTCCGGAAGAACCGGACACAATCGTAGTAGTTCTCCCAAAGGCTACCTTAGCCGATATAGCGGAACGAAGGTACCAAAACATGGGAGCCGGGCAAACCCAACTATTGACCCAAGACATGATTCGGAGCTGATGCATATAATGCTATAGGTTCGGGGTGCTGAACTTCCGTGAAGGTGTTCGGACTTTATTGCCGTATTATGGGTAAAACGAAGCCCCTGGCATATTTGAAGGCATATCGTGGTGTACGTGTTGGGGAACGTAGCAGAAATTCAAAATTTTCCTACGTGTCACCAAGATCTATCTATGGAGAAACCAGCAACGAGGGGAAGGAGAGTGCATCTACATACCCTTGTAGATCGCTAAGCGGAAGCATTCAAGAGAACGGGGTTGAAGGAGTCGTACTCGTCGTGATCCAAATCACCGGAGATCCTAGCGCCGAACGGACGGCACCTCCGCGTTCAACACACGTATAGCCCGGTGACGTGTCCCATGCCTTGATCCAGCAAGGTGAGAGGGAGAGGTTGAGGAAGACTCCATCCAGCAGCAGCACAACGGCGTGGTGGTGATGGAGGAGCATGGTAGTCCAGCAGGGCTTCGCCAAGCACCGCGGGAGAGGAGGAGTAAGAGAGGTAGGGCTGCGCCAAGAGGGAGAGGTTCTCGTGTGTTGGGCCGCCCCTAGACCTCAAGTATTTATAGGGGAGGGAGGGCTCGCGCCTCTAGGTTCCCTCCCGGGGTGGCGGCAGCCCCCAGATCCCATCTGGGTGGCGCTGAAGGGGAGAGGGGAGGCACCTAGGGAGGGCCCATCCGCCTAGGGTTTGCCCCTTCCGCACTTCCTCGCGCCTTGGGCCTGTGGGGCGCACCAGCCCACCCGGGCTGGTCCTCCCACACTTGGCCCATGCAGCCTCCGGGTTGGTGGTCCCACTTGGTGGACCCCGGATCCTCCCGGTGGTCCGATGACGTTCTCGAAAAACCCAAACTTTTCCGGTGACCAAAACAGACTTCCCATATATAAATCTTTACCTCCGGACCATTCCGAACTCCTCGTGACGTCCGGGATCTCATCCGGACTCCAACAACATTCGGTAACCACATACAAACTTCCTTTATAACCCTAGCGCCATCGAACCTTATGTGTAGACCCACGGGTTCGGGAACCATGCGAACATGACCGAGACGTTCTCCGGTCAATAACCAACAGCGGATCTGGATACCCATGTTGGCTCCTACATGTTCCACGATGATCTCATCGGATGAACCACGATGTCAAGGACTCAATCGATCCGTGATACAATTCCCTTTGTCTAGCGGTATTGTACTTGCCCGAGATTCGATCGTCGGTATCCCGATACCTTGTTCAATCTCGCTACAAGAAGTCTCTTTACTCGTTCCGTAACACATCATCCCGTGATCAACCCCTTGGTCACATTGTGCACATTATGATGATGTCCTACGAGTGGGCCCGTAGATACCTCTCTGTTTACGGAGTGACAAATCCCAGTCTCGATTCGTGCCAACCCAATGAGACACTTTCGGAGATACCGTAGTGTACCTTTATAGCCACCCGATTACGCCAGGACGTTTGGTACACCCAAAGCATTCCTACGGTATCCGGAGTTGCACGATCTCATGGTCTAAGGAAATGATACTTGACATTAGAAAAGCTTTAGCATACGAACCACGATCTTTGTGCTAGGCTTAGGATTGTCTTGTCCATCACATCATTCTCGCTAATGATGTGATCCCGTTATCAACGACATCCAATGTCCATGGTCAGAAACCGTAACCATCTATTGATCAACGAGCTAGTCAACTAGAGGCTTACTAGGGACATGGTGTTGTCTATGTACCCACACATGTATCTGAGTTTCCTATCAATACAATTATAGCATGGATAATAAACGATTATCATGAACAAGGAAATATAATAATAACTAATTTATTACTGCCTCTAGGGCATATTTCCAACAGTACGGATGCCACTTGACAAAAGAATTTTAGTAAGAAATAACAACAGATAAGCGTCATATGAATCCATATGTTGTATTTGAATAGTACGTCGATGCGTATAAGTACAGGTAATGTGATAAAAAGGAAATATGACTGTGGAACCTGCTGAGACCAGGGGGGAAGAAGCTGTGTGCGGATCCGGAGTATAGTCGGATGGTCATCGTGGGGAATATCTACGGATTCCCTTGCGCATTCGAGCTGCCTCCATATCGCCCGTCCAGGTCGGCGCAAAGGTGAACCTGCGAAGGAAATGTAAGAAATGTTTGCGTGCCGGAGAGCGGTTGAGCCACTGAGTGCAGCCTGTCATGGCCTTCGCCGGAGTGTTTAATTGAGCTCTGGACGAGCCGGGATGTCCTCCCGTGAAGTAGTTCGGAGTCCTTTGACGGTGTCCGGGAGCCTGGCCATCGACTCGAGGTTCGGCTGCAAGGTGCTGCTCGTTGCTTCTGTTGTTAAGGCAGCGGTGTACTCGTTGGGGCCGAAGTAAAGTTCGTCCTTGCCATTAACCGTGATGACGCCACGTGGACCGGGCATTTTGAGCTTACGGTAGGCATATTGTGGCACCGCGTTGAATCGAGCGAACGCGGTTCGTCTGAGCAGTGCCTGATAATCACTGCGGAAAGGGATGATTTCGAAGATTAACTCTTCGGTGCGATAATTGTCTGGTGATCCGAAGACTACCTCAAGGGCGATGGAGCCTGTACAGCTTGGCTTCCACACCTGGTATAATGCCTCTAAAAGTGGCTTTAGTGGGTTTGATCACCGAATGATCGATGCCCATCTTGCGCACCGTGTCCTGGTAAAGCAGGTTTAGACTGCTACCTTCGTCCATAAGGACTCGTGTGAGGTGGAACCCGTCAATTATTGGGTCGAGGACTAGTGCGGCCAGATTGCCCTGATTGGCGTTAACCGGATGATCCGTGCGGTTGAAGGTGACCGGCCCTAGTTTTTATTATGGGACGACTAGTTCCGTTAAGTCGGCATCCCTAAGGGTGCGTATCCGGTCCGAGTTGGGAATTTGGGTGGTGTTTACCATGTTCACCATTTGGATTTGCGGGGGAAATTTCTTTTGCCCTCCTGTGTTCGGTTTTCTGGGCTCTTCATCGCCGTCATCGCTTTGAGATGCCCCTTCTCTGTTTTTGGCGCCTGCCCTGCCGGCTTGTTTGAAGACCCAACATTCTCTGTTGGTATGGGTGGCTGGCGTTCCTGGGGTGCCATGAATTTGGCATTGGCGATCGAGTATGCGGTCCAGACTGGATGGACCCGATTGTTATTTTTGAGTGGCCCTTTCCGCTGACTGGACTTTGAGCCACTAAACCCAACATTAACTGTCGTATCTTAGGTGTTTTCACCATATTTGTGGCGCTTGTGTTTGTTGTGTCGTGGTTTGCTGTTGCTATCCCTGGCCTCTGATGTGCCAGGTCTGCTTGTTGTGTTGTTGCTACGAGCCAACCAGCTATCCTCGCCCGCGCAAAAGCGGGTCATAAGTGTCGTGAGGGATGCCATGGATTTTGGCTTCTCTTGGCCGAGATGTCGGGCGAGCCACTCGTCACGGATATTATGTTTAAAGGCTGCTAGGGCTTCGGCATCCGGACAGTCGACAATTTGGTTCTTTTTAGTTAGGAAACGAGTCCAGAATTTCCTGGCTGACTCTCCGTGCTGTTGTGTTATGTGACTTAAATCGTCAGCATCCGGTGGTTGCACATAAGTGCCCTGGAAATTGTCCAGGAATGCGTCTGCCAGGTTCTCCCAAATACCGATGGAGTTTGCCGGCAAGCTATTCAGCCAATGCCGAGCCGGCCCTTTGAGTTTTAGTGGGAGATACTTGATGGCGTGTAGATCATCCTCGCGGGCCATGTGAATGTGGAGGAAGAAGTCTTCTATCCATACCGCGGGGTCTGTAGTACCATCATATGATTCAATGTTTACGGGTTTAAACCCTTCTGCGAATTCGTGATCCATTACTTCATCAGTGAAGCATAGGGGGTGTGCGGCACCTCTGTGTCGGGCTATGTCGCGACGTAGTTCATACGAGTCTTGTCTGCTGTATTCGGCCCAGCCGGATTTGCTTTTAGTGTATCCGGCATGACGATCATCGTCACGCGTTGGGGCGCGACCCCGTGAGCCGTAAATCGATCTTGTATGTCCTGCTTTGTTTTCCAATACGTCTCGCAGGTCCCGCGTGTTGCCCCGGGCCTTGGTATTTTTGTTTGAATGGCGACGGGGTGCGGGCTGGACTTCGGGCTGGTGTGTCACTCTGTCTCGGCCACGAGGTGGCCGATCAGCCGCATCATACGCTGGGAATGTAGGTTTTAATGCTTCCTCCTTGAGTTGGGGTAGCAACCTGCGCTTTGGGTAACTTTTGGTTTGACGTTCGAGTTCGTATTCCTCGGCCACCAGGACCTCAGTCCATCTATCTGCTAGCAGATCTTGGTCAGCTTGAAGCTCTTTGTTGTTTTTCTTGAGCTTTTGCTTTGGCTATAAGTCATACCGAAAGCGCTCCTGCTCGACGGGGTCCTCAGGCACGATAAATTCTTCGTCGCCGAGGCTCACCTCGTCTTCGGAGAGAGGCATGTAATTGTCATCCTCTGATTCTCCGTCTGCTGCCTGTTCCTTAGGGCTAGCTTGCCCATCCTCCCACTCAAAACCTGGCTGGGGGGGATTGTCTTCGTCTTCAGCACTATCCGGAGCATTATTGTCTCTTGTGCCGGTATCTCTGCTTTTGCTATGGCGGGACTAAGAGCGGCGCCGCTGACGCCGGTCCTTGGATTGCTTCTTGGAGGGATTATCCTCTGTTGCCTTGTCGCTTTCGCCTTCTTTGGGGGTGTCCACCATGTATATATCATATGATGATGTGGCAGTCCAGTGCCCTATGGGCGGTGGTTCCTGTTCGTCTCCTGCATCGTCGTCCATACCGTCGATGTCTTCGGAGCCGAAATCGAGCATGTTGGTTAAGTCGTCGACAGTGGCTATTAAGTGGGTGGTGGGTGGGGAACAAATTTCTTTGTCGTCCACTTCCCAATCAAGACGGACATAGTTCGGACAGGGGTCTCCAGACAAGGAGAGATACCTTAATGAATTTAGCACGTCCCCCGGTGGCGAGTGCTGAAAGATATCCGCAGAGGAAAACTCCATGATTGGTGCCCAATCAGATTCGATAGGCACGGACGGAGGCAGTTCGGAGCCCGTGGCTGGGGATGAATCCAGGTGTCCGGAATGTCATGCCCAAGATGCGACCCTATCCTAAAGGAACTCGAAGGTCCCACCAAGGATAGAAGCGCATCTTGAAGACGCTTTTGCAAGGTGGATATCATTACATCAACATTACATAATAGGTAGGGATACATACATAAGGCATACAATGCCACATGAATACAACATCATCTTACAAGAGATCAACATCCAACTACGGATGGAACACAAACAGAAACTCAAACGACATCCACCCTGCTAGCCCAGGCTGCCGACATGGAACCTATCCCCTGATCGAAGAAGAAGCAGAAGAAGAACTCCAAAACAAGCAAACATCGCTCTCACGTCATGATCATCGCAAAACCTGTACCTGCAACTGTTGTTGTAGTAATCTGTGAGCCACGAGGACTCAACAATCCCATTACCATGGGTAACAAGACTAGCAAAGCTTAATGGGAAAGGAAGGGGTAAAGTGGTGAGGTTGCAGCAGCGACTAAGCATATATGGTGGCTAACATACGCAAATGAGAGCGAGAAGAGAAGCAAAGGAACGATCGTCAACTAGTAATGATCAAGAAGTGATCCTGAAATCCTACTTACGCCAGACATAACCCAGAAACCGTGTTCTCCTCTCGATCAACCCCGAAAAGAGACACTCACGGTTAAGCACACGGTTGGTGTATTTTAGAAGAGTTTACTTCAAGTTTACTACAACCGAATATCAACAAATTCCCATCTGCCACATAACCGCAGGCACGGCTCTCGAAAGTTTATACCTGCAGGGTGTCCCAACAGCCCATGATAAGCTCTCGCGATCAACGAAGGATATTCCTTCTCCCGGGAAGACCCGATCAGTCTCGGAATCCGGCTACAAGACATTCGGCAGTAATAAAACAAGACCAGCAAAGCCGCCCGATGTGCCGACAATCCCGGCAGGGAGCTGCACATATCTCGTTCTCGAGGCACACCGGATAGGTCAGCCTACGAGTAAAACCAGCCCTCGAGTTGCCCGTGGTGGCCATGCGTCTGCCCGTTCGGACCAACACTCGAAGGAGGACTGGCCGGGGGGCTAAAATAAAGATGACCCTTGGGCTCCGAAACCCAAGGGAAAAAGGGCTAGGTGAGGCAAATGGTAAAACCAAGGTTGGGCCTTCTTTGGAGGAGTCTTATTCAAAGCGAACTGTCAAGGGGGTCCCATAAATCACCCAGTCGCGTTAGGGACGCAAAATCTGGGAACATAATACCGATATGACGGAAACTAGGGCGGCAAGAGTGGAACAAAACACCAGGCATAAGGCCGAGCCTTCCACCCTTTACCAAGTATATAGATGCATTAATAATATAAGAGATATTGTGATATCCTAACATAATCTTGTTCACCATGGAGCAATCTTCAACTTCACCTGCAACTAGCAACGCTATAAGAGGGCTGAGCAAAGCGGTAACATATCCAAACAATGGTTTGCTAGGAAGGGTGTCAAAGGTTAGAGGTTCATGGCAATTTAGGAGGCTTGAGGAGCAAAAGATAGGTAGCGCAGCATAGCGATAGAACGAAGCAACTAGCATAGCAATGATAGTAGTGAGATCCAAGGTGACGGTCATCTTGCCTGAAATCCCGCAAGGAAGAAGAACGAGTCCATGAAGAATATGAAGCCACGAAGACGAACCAAGCGTAGACGAACGAGTCCTCACGATCGCAACGTAACGGGAACTATCGAGAAGAAGCACACAACAAGGTAAACACACCACACATATACATGACATGATGCACAACCAAACATGATGCATGACAAAACTATATGAAGCAACTCATGGCAAGAGATGATGCAAACAAGAGCAACACATCAAGGCAAGTTTAAATGAGGCCGGAAACAACATATAATAAATCCGGTAAGTCCTCATATGCAAATTTCGAAATTGGTCCAGAACTGAATAAACCTTATGTTCAAGTTGTTAAACAGCAAGTTAAGATGCACCATGATGATCTACACGAAATTCTAGTCAAGTTACATATAAAGTTCATTAGATTCGGAGCTACGGCCTAGAAGATATGAGCAAAACAAGTTAAACATGGCATTGATGCAAAATGCATACAAACCTCAAGCAAACACTCTCAAAACAAGGATGCAACATGATAATATGAAACTACATGCAAAATCACGCAAGTTTCATATAGAGCACACTCAAAACGGAGCAACGGTCCAACACATACACTCCATACAAGTTTAAAGGACAAGCTGTCCAAAACAACAACTAGGCATATTGCAAGCACCTAAACAACAAGTTACAACACCTTAACATGATAACAAAAGGCATGTACGTGATATACAGGTAAAGCATGACAAAACATAAACACTGAGCTATCTCCAGAAATCAGTAGAACATGCTCAAACACACATGGCAAGATTGCAAATAATAATAGTTCAGACTTTGCAGAAAATAACATCAGGTTGCAATGTTTAGAGCTATCAAACAACATGTTACAGGACCTTATCATGGCAAATAAAGGCATGGCATGATACTACTAAATGCATATAACAAAAGTCCTTTATTGACCATGAGCCAAAAAGGATCAGAAGATATGATGGCACCCATGTAAACATGGCAAATGATATGACAGATTCATACATGGCAGGAACAACAATAAGTAGGCATGTTGGTGAGCTTGAACCACTCACCACAGAGCAATACATGGCATGTCAAGGCAACAAACAGTAAGTAGACATGTTTATTAAGCTAAAAATGGCAAGATCAAGTTCATAGAGTGCATGGATCACTAACAACAATCATGGCAACATTGAACTTAATGTTAACAGGCTGACAGCAACATTATTTAGCAACTTGAGAGCAAGATTACAACAAGTTACAGCATACTATAATTGCAACAAAGGGCATTGATGGATATAGAATGACATGTGTAACAAAACATCCTTAGTGAACATCTCCAGATTATGCATAGAATGACTTGTAGCAGCAGGTTTACATATCATCACGAAATAACAGGTTCAACCTAGCAAAACAGCAACATCAAGTACCCTACTTCACGAGCTCGATGCACTCACTACAAGAATCGCAAAAATACATGGATGGAACCACTATCAAGATGGCATGACATAGTTCAAAACTCATGTAGACATAAACCTCATAGGATGCACACATCAAACATGGCAAAAATGACAAATGAGCATGTTATATCAGATTCAGCAGATTAACATTATATAGCACGCTTGCAACGACGATTCAGGCACGAAGATGGACTCGAATGAACATGGTACAATGGAAAAAAATGCAGAGAATATCACAACGAACATTTTGACATATCACACGCACAAAACGGAGCAGTATGCAGCAAGTTATGATGCGATGAACATGGCATGATATTGTTGAAATATGTCGGGACTTAGTAGATTTTACCCCGCGAAAAACTGGACGAGGAGGTCTGGGATGGAGTGGATCGGGACGGGAATGCAGCGTATGGATCGGGGGAGTGGTGGATCTCGTCCCACTCCCCAGATCCGGCGACGGGGTGGTGGTTCCGGCGAGCGGCGCGGCGGCCGGAGGCGACGACGGCGGAGGGAGGCGGCGGAGGTCGGGCGGCGAGAGCGGCGCGAGGGCGGGAGGCTTCGGCGAGGGCGAGTCCGTGGCGTAACCGCTGCAAAGAGAAGGGGGCTTTTACGGTTACCCGGTTAACCGTTGGAGCATCAAACGGACTCCAAATGGCACGAAACTTGACAGGCGATCTATTGGTGCTATACCAAGGCCGCTTGACGAACCTCGGTCCATTCCGAGAATGTTTAACACGCGCTCACGAAAAGAGGCAAAAGGGGGCGCCGGGAGACATAGGAGTGCTGGATTACAAAACGGACAACGGGGAAAATGCTCGGATGCATGAGACGAACATGTATGCAAAATGAAATGCACATGATGACATGATATGAAATGCATATGATGACATGGAAAAGTGCAACACGCAAGCAAATGACATGTCAACGACGGCGAATAACTGGTAGGCACCTGGCGCATCGAATCCGGGGCGTTACACGGAAACACGGGTCTCATAGGTGGTGAAGTCAGTATTCGGCTCTATCGCCGCTAAGTGTGCAGCCTCCATGGCGGGGTCCATCCATCCGTCCTCGGATGGCGCAATCTGCTCCGGATTGAAAGCCGGAGTAGCTGCATGTGGGATCTCCCGAACACTGACCGTCGGCAAAGCTAAGTCATGCTCGTCGTGACTGTGTGGCGCACCTGACATGGGCTCGAATCCGTCGAAGATCAAGTCTCAGCGGATGTCGGTAGTATAGTTTAAGGTTCCAAACCTGACCTGACGACCAGGGGCGTAGCTTTTGATCTGCTCTAGATGGCAAGCGAGTTGGCCCGCAGTATGAAGCCGCCGAATACGAAGATCTGTCCGGGGAGGAAAGCTTCACCCTGGATCGCATCGTTGTCAATGATCGAAGGAGCCATCAAGCCTTATGGTGACGACACAGTAGAACTCTCAATGAAAGCACCAATGTCGGTGTCAAAACTGGCGGATCTCGGGTAGGGGGTCTTGAACTGTGCGTCTAAGGCGGATGGTAACAGGAGCACTACAAAAAAAAGACACATCCGTGACATTTTGGGCCGAACGAATTTTTTTTCTGTCATACATATGACACTTCTATGACGACAATTGTGACAAAACCCGCTATCATCATAGATGTGGTGGGCTCCTACTTCTATGACAAAAAATCATGACAGAAAATGGGCTTTTCGTCCTGGGCGGGCCGGAGACGCAGCTGCATGACATTCTTTGGGCCATCCATGACGGAAAAAACCGTGGTAGAAGCGAGGGCGAGGAAAATTTCGGGGAGTTCCCGGTTACGGTGGGAGGTCGGGGGCCGAGCGATGCGTGTTTCTCTTGTACACGTACACGCGTGTGTGCGAGGCGTTGGCTCTAACTGAACTCGAGCGAGGCGTTGGGCTCTAATCGAACCCGGCGATTGAATGCGCAGCTACGCGTTCATCGAACCCGAAGCGATCGATCGATGGCTATTAATGAACCCGATCGGCGATTCTTCGCTCTCTGCTGCTAATCAAGCTGATCGATTGGATGAACAAAGTGGCGTTCTTTGGGGGTTTGGATGAGCGAAGTGGCGGTGGCGTTGCCTCTGGATGAACAGGACCCGTGGTGTGGTGGAGGGCTGGATGAATAGTAGACGGTGGAGGGTGCCCGTGGAGGGTGGTTGAACAGGACCCCGGGGTGTGGAGGGCTGGATGCACGATGAGCGGTGGAGGGGTGGTTGAGCAGTGAGTCGGTGGAGTAGCGCGGTGGAGGCTGGATGAACAGGAGCCCGTGGAGGCTGGAGGAGGTCGACGGTAGCCCGTGGAGGCCGGAGGAGGTCGACGGTGGAGATGAACAGTATCCGTGGAGTCCGTTTTGCGACGCCACACCCTCCCAATGAACAGGACCCCCGTTTCGACCGTAGGAGGTCCGTTTCGTCCGTTTTGCGGTACGCCACACCCCTCCGGATCAACAGGACCCCCGTTTCGACCGTAGGAGGTCCGTTTCCTCCGTTTTGCGGTACGCCAGACCCCTCCCGATGAACAGGATCCCGTTTCGAACATGGTCGGTCGAACACAAGGCCGTTTCCTTCGTCCTGCGGTACGCCAGGCCTCGTTTCCATCGACTGTTCCGTCCAAGACCTCCCGATGAACATGACGACGCATTTCGTTCCGAACCAGCCGGTTGCCTCCCAATGAACACGACGACAACGCTGTTTATCCATTCCAACCCAACCATGTACACGAGCCCTCGCCATATGTATGCACTAGTAGGCGTTCGAGACCCTGCCCGTACGTACGTACGTGGCCGTATTTTCTTTCTTGCACCCTCGCCGCTGTACGTACGTGTACATGCTACATGCGCGCCTCTATTACGACACATGCACGCCTCTACATCCACCAGTATATATGTACATACACGTTCGCGACCAGAATGACAACACTACGTACGCTTCGACCAGGTGGGTCGGTACCGCCGTGCACTTCCTTGCTGTGAAGATGTGGTGATGGGTCCCAGCGGTCGAGGGGCAAATCGTTTTGTTTTTTTGCCCGGACGCACTTCTTTGCGTGCGAAGATGTAGCTGGTGGGTCCCAGCAGTCAGGGGGGCGAATCGTTTTTTTCGGATGCACTTCCTTGCGTGCGAAGATGTAGCTGGTGGGTCCCAGCAGTCAGGGGGGCGAATCATTTTTTTTCTTGCGGACGCACTTCCTTGCGTGCGAAGATGTAGCTGGTGGGTCCCAGCAATGTGGGGAAACTTTTTTCACGAAATCGGTGGCCCGTCGGTGGGTCCCAGCTGTCGGTGGAGGAATCATTATTTTTCGCGTAATAAGGTGGCACTTCCTTGTCTGCGGCCGTGGATCCAGGTATCGGCCTCTCCACGTATAGTCCATGTCCGATGGAAGTCGTTCCTTGACCACGTTGACCACGCCGCACCGAGAGCACCAGGGCGGTGGACGACGGCGAGGCCTAGGAAGGGGACGGCAGGGAGCCGGGGAAGACACGGCGGTGGAAGCCAGCAGAGAGGATCTGAGGTTCTTGGTTCGGCTGCGGTGTGAGGCTACCGAGGCGCGAGGCCTGGCCAGCGATGGGAATAGTAGAGGCGGTGAGGCCTCAGCGGCAAAGACTGGCCCGCCACGGGAGGCGGGAGCATGTGGCACGACCGGCGCTGCTTTGGGCGGCTGGAGCAAGAAGACCAGAGGTTGAAGAAGCACTACGGCCGTTGGATGGACATCGTCGGTCCTTTGGATCTAGAATCGTTCATATTGACTAGAGTTGACAAAGGCCCCGTCGATCAACTTAGTAGGCCCATGAGTCAGCCTCCCACCATGGTGGGTCCCAGCTAGCAGGGGGAGTATTCATTTTTTTGTGCGTAATAAGGAGGCACTTCCGGTGGGTCCGAGCTGACTGCGGGGGGAATGTTTTTTCGCAAAATACGCTGGCCCGTCCAGTGGGCCCCAGAAGTCAAGGGGAAACGTTTTTTCGTGAAATAGGGTGGCCCGTCCAGTGGGTCCCTGCTGTTAGGTGGAGGAATAATTATTTTGCGCGTAATAAGGAGGCAATTCTTGCGGCCGCCTGGACCCAGCTGTCAGCCTATCCACGTACAGTATTCTTCCGATGGAAGTCGGTCGTTGACCACGTTGGCCACGCTGCGCCGAGAGCACCAGGGCGGTGGTCTGGATGACGGCGAGGCCTAGGAAGGGGACGACGCGGAGCCGGGGAAGAAGCAGCAGTGGAAGTCCGCGCGGAGAGGAGTATGAGGGTTCACTGGTTCGGCTGCGGTGTGAGGCTGTCGTCGCCGCAGAATAACAGGGGTGTGGGTGAGTAGAGGGATGGCCTGGCCAGCGGTGGGAGTAGTACGGGGCGGTGAGGCCTCTGCAGCATCATAGCCGGCCACGGGAGGCAGGAGCACGCGACACGACCGGCGCTGCTTTGGGCGGCTGGAGCAAGAAGACCAGAGGTTGAAGAAGCACTACGGCCATTGGATGGACATCGTATGATCACTGCAGCTAGAATCGTTTATATTGACTAAGTTGACAAAGCCTTTGGTACGCGTCAACTTAGTAGGCCCACAGCTCGGATTTGGCAGAGAACATATAGCCCATTTGCGCTTTGTAAGAATGTACAACCCATTTTTTAATTCTAATGGAATTTACTACAGCCCATTTACAGTTTGTTAAAAGTACAGCCCAACTTCTAGCTAGGACAACAATTAATAATTTAAAACAACCGCTCAAAACATAATAAAAAAAATTCCCACATTTTGATGGGATCCGAAATATTTTTATCCGATATTTCTAGTCATGTTAAATATGATTTCAAAATAAAGTTGTATTACGTTAAAATCCAATGAAATATTGCGCGCGCAACAAGTAATGAAATTAAAATTTTGAAATTCCAAAAATAATATATTTTTCAAACTAATTACGTGTTTGGTGCATAGTAACCGCCCAGTTATGATAATTACATCCCATTTATTATTTCTTAAAGTCCATTTTCTTGTTAAGCCTAATGCATACCTCCTAGGAAAGTTTGCAGCCCAGCCGGGCGGAGAATAACAAGTTGACCCGGATATTGTGTAGAACTGTCGGCCCAGTTGCATTGCTGATGTTGAAAAAAAGGCCTGTGTAGTACAGTACAACCTAACATGGTTACTCAGCCCACATTCAGCGACGCCGGAAAGGCCCAAACAAGGCTTCTGTACAACTTTTTGAAGTCACTGAGCTCAATTAATAACTTAAGAAAAAAGTTAGATTACAGTGGAACCTAATTAAAAGCTGTCATGAGCAAATAAATAATTCAACGGGTCCCACTTGTGCGTGTGCGTGTGTGTGTGTGTGTGTGTGTGTGTGTGTGTGTGTGAGATAGAGAGAGACTCATCGGTCGATGCTCGTAAATACATCTTTCAGCCATATGCATTGCTGATGCTCAGTAAAAACTTATATAGTTGACACAATCATATAGAACATCATAGCACACTGAACTTGCATACAAAAATTTCACGCAGGCGGCACAATCAGGATGGAAGCAGTGGATCGCTACGGGAAGGGCTATGTTGAAACCAACGAAGTCGTACATAACGGTTCATCGTCTTTATAAATGACGGAGAAATATCTTGAATGTTGTGCAAAGAAAACAGACAGACAACACAATAAGTTCTGCTAGCACATTAAGTTGACATACAACCCTTTCTAAAAAAAGTTCAGGTACAAAATTAGAACATGTCACAATCAAATGTACTGGCATATCAGTGCTTCAGACCCATAGCTCGGATTTAACTAGTATCTGACAAGATTCAGTTATTACCTCAAATTAGAGCACATCCAGGCAGCCAGCCCTGCCTCTTCTCCCAAAGAAGCAGCGGCCTCCGCCGCACGATGGAGTAGGCCCTGTGCCATCCATCGTTCCGAGCAACACGGGGAAAGTCAGACGTTGACTCCTATAATGGACGTCGTCGATGGACCCTGGCACCAGCGGCGGCGGCAGGACTCCGATTGATGGATTGACCACTTCTTCGCCATGCACGAACACTCGATACAGGTACATCCCTAACGTGGTCCGTGGCGGCCTTGGTGGCGACAAATAGTACAACCCCAATTCCTGCACCGGTATCTCAACACCAATCACCTTCGGTATGGTGGACGGCTTCTTCATCCATGCCATAACCGTCATAGCCCAGCTGTGTGGAGGAACAAACATACTTACGAGCTCACCTCCAAGGTCGTTGAAAAGCTCGTTCATGGACTCTCTGTTCCAAGCATGTCGAGGCATGCCGTGAAGGTAAGCTTTGTTAAAAACTCAAGCTCAGAGGGCACCGAGCCCCATCCTGGGTGCCACCGATCAAAGCTCACCAGCGCACCATCGCAGAACAAACGCCGGGAAGATTGGAACACACGACTGCAGTCGAAAGTTGTCCGGAACCTGACAAAGAAATCAGCCGGTGGCGGACAGACTTCGACGATCAAGTCACTTATTTGGATGCCGTGCGCAATGCCAAGAGTTTTGACAAGGTCGTACGGCGAGACGGGAGGCCGGTCGCCGTTGATGGTTACCATCAACAGTTTGCCGGCAAACTGGTCATCATGCGCCGCCATGCCATCGTTGAGCGACATCATGCAGCGACCGAAGGCATGACGGACCTCAAGATCTCCGGCTCGGAGATCCGCGTTGACCGGTGACATGATAGTGCGCTTGAGTACAGGGAGTACAGGAGGGAGATTTGGGGGAACTGGAGTAGGAATCGAGATTCCAGAGGTGGGGGAGGGGCGGGAGACTGGGGATGAAAAGGTAGCATGAATTTCGAGCACGTGCCAATATGCTCTCGGCGCGCAAGCGCATGAAAACATCGGTGGCGCCCACATGTCGGCCTAAGAGTCCTTATTCTTTATTTTTTGGAGAGCCCGGCCTTTTTTTCCAGGATCTTTTGAGAGCCCGACCTGAGAGTCATAATTGACCTATTTGGCATTGCGTTACTACTCGGCCCATATTCAACGACACCTCACTGGCCTAAACAAGTGTACATAATCGAAAAGACACTGAGCTCAAATTATAACTTGAAAAAAGGAGATATACTCTGAACACTGGAGAATGGTGATGCCCTCATTTAGCCCACCAGTAGTTCGAGACAATAAAACAGTTCAAAACAACGATATATACAACATTCAAACACTGACTAGTGACTACTACTGACATAAACAACAAGACATGATAGTTCATAAGAAGTCTTGCTACACCACCAAAACTCACCCATCTGCAGCGCTCAGACTCTCGTGATCTAGACGAGAATGACAATCTAAACAGAAGCAACTATTACATAGTAAGAGTGACATAGACGAGGATGACACAATGACAAGGAATATGCATAACAAAAGAAAGAACTACCCATCCAGAACCAGCAGCAAAGACAACAAAGTCATTCGAAGAGATGATCCAACACCATCATAATTTGCAGCCCCGCTTCAGCGACCAGTGATCCAGAGACACCAGTACTCCGCCCTTTCGATGCAACAGCCCAATTACCTATCAACCTGAAGGCTTGAACCACATCACTGCCTGTCGTAATTGAGACATCCAAGGATCAAAGTTAATCCGGATGCCTTTGTCATTCTCACCTTCTTTTGGCTGCAGGCTGTATCGTTGACAATCAGGGGAGTTTGCTCCCGAACTCCCAGGGCTTGCCGTCTAGACACAGTTTTCCATAGTAAACAGAGCCTCTCCGCCATCAAGGTCCATGCCAACAGTGATCTCCTAGTTAATCGGATAATTGAGTCCGAGAAACAGAGAGTGTGAACCAAGGCTGTTTACCCGCCTCCAACTAAAAAATTCTAAAGGCCCCAACAAGCTGGTATCCTGCTCATAGACGTAACAACCATTGTCCGGATACTCACGTATTACACGGTGCCTGTATAAAGTGGGGTTTTTGCAATAAAACTTTTCCGGCTCATGTGTCCGAATGATCATCAGTCTTTTGTCGTCGTCTGGTCGAGCGAGGAACCAGTTGTGCTTCCCTGTTTTTGGCAAAGGTGGTGTGATTACAAAGGCGAATGTAGGGACACTGCATCATATCAAAAAGGACATACATTGTTAATGTAAGATCAGCATTGTTCAGAGTATGAGTAGGATAATGCAAGAAACAACATTGATATAGAAAATACAGGGGCCGGGGAGTCCCCCCTTTTCGAAAAAAAAAGAAACATCATTGATATGTCCCTGTTGGAACTGGGAGGAAAATACAGGGAAATGTATACTGGGTTCGAAAATATAGAAGTGCCATGCATGGTTATACTCATGTTATCTCGCAATTGATTCTTCACAGGAAACTACCATGTCATGCATGTTATGTAATCATGTTCTGTCCTCACAAACAAATTCTTCAAGGCAACTAACAGACCATGCATTGTTTTATATCGTGTTCTGTGGGCAAATTTTTTGTGAGGATATTATTCTAGCCATTGATTGCTGAAGGGCGAATATAGGTATGTACACATGGTAAGCATTGCAGGATTTCACTACTTCCAAATATAGAGTTCTCCGTATGCACATTTACATCCCTAATGTATGGTTAGATGAAACCAACAGTGTGGTGCATGTTTCTACATCATGAAAATGAGGAAACTAACATGGCCATTGATACACACTCATATTTAGTAGTAGTATATAGATTACTGTAAAATAAGGATAATACCCATATATTCCTAACCGTTTGATTATTCAGGGTACAAATTGGCTGCAATGACATGGTCACAATCACGTGAATTAACTCATTCCAAATATAGCTGATTTACGGCGTCTCTAATACATTGCCATAGTTCTACTCAAATTCTGCTCAAACAGGGATATGCCAATCATCACAAAACGTTCAAACAGTGTCATGGCATCATCATTAACATGAGAAGGAAACAACTTACACGCGCCGTCCCAGCAATACATGGTGCCATCTGCTTTGTCGATCGCGTAGATGATGCCATTGTGTTCAATAGCATCACAGAAGTGTGTATCAGCTTTGACGATGATCCACTGCGAGCCGAGTTGTCTCCAGCTAAAGAAGGCACCATCGTAAAGATAGGCGAGTCCGCGGTCGAACAAGGCAATTAGCTTGAGGTCTGCATAATTCGCATGTCGTGTGGGCACTTGGCAGATTGCAATCTTCTACAAGACAAGGTCCGTCCAACTGACGTAGTAATCTAGATGACTTGGACCGCGATGGTAATACTCTATATAATCCAACGGAGGAAGGATAATCTCATGGGAGGTCTGGAAGTTCACGAGCACCAACTTTTTACCGTCTTCTCTGAAGGCAGCCATCCAGTGGGAGTTCATGCCGACCCAGTACATACCTGCCAAGAAGTTTCGGGTGATGGTGATCGGATCGATGTCGAGGGAAATGATGTACAGCGACCCACTACATACCTGCAAAGAAGTTTCGGCTAATGGAAATCGGATTGAAGTCGAGGGGCATCATGCACGCCTCCGTATCATGGTGAGCCAATCTCGCAAGACCAGATAGCAGCAAGCAGGGTGTCTTGAAAAGCTTAGGCCTCGCTTCGATGATGGCCGTGTGCATGTCCCTCGAGCATGCAGCCAGCCGCAGGGCGCTCAACATATCCATGCACGAACAACAGAGGTCGAGGATGTCCTTTGGGAGATTGCTCAATCGCGGCTCATATGGATGCTCTTGCGGTTCATGTTTAGCCATGGTGGAGTTTGGAAGGGGCTTGATTTACGGGGAGAAGGATGTCGGTCTGGGGCGGCTAGCGAGGAATAGTGGTCTTGGGGGAGGCGAGTGAGGCGACGGTACAGGGGCACAGTGAGATGGAGACGGAGAGCGGAGGCGGAGAAGGAGATGGAGATGGAGTGGTGCTATGGGAGGCGGAGAGGGAGACAAGGCGAGGCACCAATGTGTTGTCTGGCGGCGGTGACAGTACCTGATTGCATGTGGTGAGGCTGACTTTGGTAACCCGAACACGCCGCCTCGCTGGACTAGTGTCGGTAGCAGGTGTTGTCACTTCTTTGTGAGGACCGGATGAATAGTATTTTGACCATCAAGTGTACCCCAGTTGTACTACTACTACTACTACTACTACTACTACTACTAC
Source organism: Aegilops longissima (assembly GCA_021605205.1). NCBI lineage: Eukaryota > Viridiplantae > Streptophyta > Magnoliopsida > Poales > Poaceae > Aegilops > Aegilops longissima. The sequence continues at coordinate 129,998,246 of CM038677.1, read as the reverse complement.
TACTACTACTACTACTAGTAGTAGTAGTAGGAATAAAGTACTCGATATTGTATAGCGAAATAGGTCTCCCGTGCTAGCATGCCTGTTCACTTCATCGTTCATGTATCATCCATATTGCAAGCAGAACCAAATTCTCGTGCATGCCCAATCAGTATACTGTCGTGATGCATGCGAAGTGGTGGCTCTCAGTGCATCAAGGACTGCATGCAGATCGTTCCACACTTGAGAAGAGGAAAATGGAAAGGTAGAGCAGCAGAGAGAGGAAGAGAACGCTTGCTAACGAGGCTGGGAGGGATCGGCAGGAAGTTAATGCTCCACGCCTAAAGGTTTTGGGAAAACCTGATTTTCATAAGGTGACTTATACTCACCTAAGCGGAGGAGTATTCCTTAACCAGAGAATGTTGTGTCTCCCACTCACGCGCCAAAAAAAAGCTACGACACATTTTTTTATCTGTTTGCATAGGTCCCACCTATCAGGAAGGATGGGCACGTACATGAACATGTACGACTCATCAGTCTACCCGCATAGCCTTTTCGTTTAGTCTACCTAGCCGTCTAATCAACTGCCCTGCACGCCACTTCTCCCATTTACTTCTCCATCGGGAACCGATTCTCCTCGGCTTCTTCACCTCCCTTCGTCTTCATTTGCATCCAAACCCCACTGCATTCACATTGTTTTAACCTCTTTAAATAATCATCTACTACTTCAGTAAGACTGGCCATCTAATCCTAATTCTCCAAACCAAGCGGAGCAACCCGGCGTTTGACGAACTCCTTCACCACCATCGGCGCGGTCATGCCGCGGTCCTTCAGCAGCCTCAGCCTGGCCCAGACGAGAGCAAGGCGGGGGCTCGAGAGCTTCTGGTAGCTCCAGCCGGAGTTTGGAACAGCAGGCCCCGTTGGGAGAAGGAGCAGGGGGCTGAGCACGCCGGCATCGACAAACACCCATCGCGTACGAAAATCGCTCATGGATGAAGGGAGCTCGAAGTCAATCCCCGCGCCCGCGGTCGCAACCACGGCCTGGAAGCTCACGCACCCCGAGCATTGCTGAGGGTCGGCCAGGTGCAATGAGAAGAAGTGACGGAGGAGCGCCACCGAGGGAGCGATGCCCACCATGGCTTCGCACACGAAGGCGAAGACAGCAATAAGAGTCACCGATTGGGGGTCAAGATGCGGCATGTGGATCTGGGAATGCTCTAGCACCGCGTTGAGGAAGGCAGAGAAGGGAGGAATCATGCCAGCCTAGAGGGCATCTATGAAGATTGGGACCTCGGTGGCTTCCCGAGCCATGCGAGTGCGAGACGCAGGCCAAGCCACCGTCTCTCCCCACTCGTTGAAGCTGGAAGCAAGCATCGGACACACCTTGTCCATGGCCTCGTCATTGAGCACCCGGGATCGGCCTAGCGCCGGCTCGACAGCTGGAGGTGCGCCTGACGGAGACATTGGCTTCTTCCCCTTGTCCGCTTATTTTGGCGCCATGGCAACGAAGCAGGGGGAGGGCAGGTCAGATCGGAGAAGGGAAGCAGAGTCTCAAGGAAGCAGGGGGATTGGGGAAGCGAGGCGCAGGCGACGGAGGAATAACTATGTAGGCCGCGGGGGCCGCATAGCTAGGCGGATTCAAAGGCAGCATGGGGAAGCGGAGACGCCCACGTCCAATCAACCGCCATGCGTCAACCAAGGCCGCAGGCTTTTGGGGCCCGCGGTGCTCCGAACTTGACCCTTGGCTTCGCCACGAAGCCAAGCCCGAGCACACCTTGGGCCCGGGGGCTACTGTCGGCGTTCTGGGAACAGGGGTCCCCAGACTTGCCTACCTGCGGCCCACGGCGTGGCTAAGCCAGCAGGCCGTACGACCCATCTTCATCAACAAGGCATCCAAGACCCTCGCGAGGGTCCAAGCCTCATGAGGCGGACGACGCAAGACCTCCTCTGGAGTGGCCTAGCTAGGCAGGCTCACGAGGAGCGGAGATATCAAGGCGGGGCAAAACCTCACGAGGCCCTCGTGACGTGAGCCATGACGAACGACACCAGGCGGGCGCCAGCACGTGCAGTGTCCTTATTTCCTCTTTGGTGCTAAGGAGGCCAGCGCAGGCGAAGAGTGCCGAGGCATCAGGCAAAGGTTGCTATATTGGTGCAACGACACCAAGACCAGGAGGACGGCAAGACGGAGGTCATCGTGGAGCCCAAGACAGTGTCACCAGCAGAGCTTTCCGCAGGCGAAGACTGTAACACCCCGGATGTATCTTTCCATATTTGTAACTCCAACTCTTGCCATTTTCGGCTGTGTGCTATGGTATTCCCTCCGTGGTTGGGTTTTTGTCTTTCGTTTTGCATTTTGTTCATGTCATGCATCTCATATCATGTCATCATGTGCATCTCATTTGCATACGTGTTCGTCTCATGCATCCGAGCATCTTCCCCGTTTTCCGTTTTGCAATCCGATACTCCTACATGCACCGGCGCACCCCTCTTGTCTCTTTTTCGTGAGCGGGTGTTAAACATTCTCGGAATGGACCGAGGCTTGCCAAGTGGCCTTGGTTCACCACCAGTAGACCACCTGTCATGTTTTGTGCCATTTGGAGGTTGTTTGATACTCCAACGGTTAACCGAGTAACCGCGAAGGCCTCTTGTGTGTTGCAGCCCAACACCTCTTCAAAACAGCCCAATAACCCATCTAAGTCACTTCCATGCTCTCCGTCGTCGGATCACGATCGTGTGGGCGAAAACTACACCTCATTTGGAGCTTCCTAGCTCCTTCTACCTATAAAAACACCTCCTCCCCCGAAATTCCGTATCAAATCCACCCCTAACCTTAGCCCCGCTCCTCTCGCCGCCGCCGGACACGTCTGGGCGGAGCCGGACGCGTCCGCCCGCCACCCCGGACCAATCGCGCGCCGCCACGTGGCGGGCCGCGCCCACATCGCCGCCGCCTCCGCCGAAGCCCGCGGGCCCGAGGCGGGCCTCGCCGCCAGCCGCGCCGCCCGGCCGCCGCCCGTGCCGGTCGCGCGCCTCGTCGCCTCCCGCCGTCGACCAGCGCCTGGCGGATCCGGCGCCCGGCCGGCCCGACCCGTCTCCAACCTCCTCCCGCTCCAACTCCGGCGAGCCGCCGCCGGCCCGCCTCGATCCGCGCGCCCGAGCCCGATCCAGATCTGGACGAGGTTGACCCGATTTTTCCTCTTAAGTCTTTTTCTCTGTCACATAATTTAGCTATGTTCATCGCATCATAACTTTGCAACCGTGGCTCCATTTTGGGCGTGTAGCATACCGAATTGTTCGCCTCGACGAGTACATTATTTCATCTCATTGCATCATTTACATTTGAGCTCATATTGATGCCCGAAATGCTGTTAGAAGAGGGCTATGTGATGTTAGTTTCAGATTCTTATCAGAACATGCACTTTTGTCATTTTTGCCATGATTGATGTGTGCACCCTATGAACTTGAGCCCTACATGTGTTTTGTAATATGCCATGCCATCTTTACAGGGGTGTATGCCATGTATTTTTGTGATCTCTGTGGTGACTAGCACAAGCATGCAAACTAGGCTTCGTGATGTTGCTGATTTCAGCCCTGATTACTGCGATATTTTATGCCTGTAAACTTGATGCTACAGATAGATCCATGCTTATTTTGTGATACTTCATTAAGGATGTTTCGAACCTATGGTTATGCTCTATCTATCCATGCCCCTGTTTGCAATTATGGAGTAGTCTAGCATGTCGTTTTCTTGCTCTACTTTTGCTATAAAATGTTTCCTGGCAGGTTGTTTACATGTTATTCAATTTTTCCAAGGTTGTTGTAGTTGATCCGTGTATTCTATGATGTTGTTCTTGCCATGTATAGCTTCTATGCCATGTCTTCTTGATAGATGTATGCTTAGTTTATCATGAAATGCTCTGTAGTGAGTGCATCGAGCTCGCGAAGATGCCTTCATGATGCTGTTAATGCCATGCTCTGTTTCCTGAATCTGTTAACGAAACTTGCTATGTTTACATGGGTGCAATCATTTCTTCTGATCCTTTTTGGCTCATGGTCAGTAAGGGATTTTTGTTCTATGCTTTGAGTAGAATCTTGTCATGCCTTGTTTTGATATTATAAGTTCCTTTAGCATGTTGATTGCTTGCTCTGAACATTGCTACCTGATGCTGTTTATGCCATGTCCAACCTGATATCTTTTGCACTATTCCCATGCTTGTTTGAACCTGTTATGTTGAGATTTAGCCGTAGCTCAGTGTTCCTCTTTTGTTAAGCTTCTCCTGTAGATCACTGCCATATGCTTTGTTTTTATGTTGGGGTGCTGTAGCATAGTTTCTTGATGTATTCTAAGTGCTATCATGATGTTAATGGCAGAATTGTGTCATTCTTGTTTTGCTTGCCATTTGCAAACCGTGCATCCAGTTCCGGTGATCTTTATATCAATTTCAACCGAAATCATCTCACCTTTCCAGCGGCGTACTTGGTTTGCCAATTTGATGCCTTGTTCATCATTTTCCTTCCGGAGCACGCATATGCATTGCATCTCACATCTCGCATATCATGCCATGTTTTGCATCATGTTGTTTGTGCATCGCCTGTGATTGATTGTTGGTCCTTTTCTTGTGTTCTTGCTTTGGGTAGAGCCGGGAGAAGAGTACGTGAACGAGGAACCTGTTGAGAACGCTTACGAGGATCAAGCTTTCGACAACTCTGAGAACTTTGCAGGCAAGATGACCATACCCTCGAAATCACTTCTATCTTTGCTTGCTAGATGCTCGCTCTTTTGCTATGCCTATGCTGCGTTACCTACCACTTGCTATATTATGCCACCCATATTGCCATGTCAAACCTCTAACCATCCTTACCTAGCAAACCATTGATTGGCTATGTTACCGCTTTGCTCAGCCCCTCTTATAGCGTTGCTAGTTGCAGGTGAAGATGAAGTTGGTTCCATGTTGGAGCATGGATATTTTGGGATATCACAATATCTCTTATTTAATTAATGCACCTATATACTTGGTAAAGGGTGGAAGACTCGGCCTTATGCCTGGTGTTTTGTTCCACTCTTGCCGCCCTAGTTTCCGTCATACCGGTGCTATGTTCCTTGATTTTGCGTTCCTTACACGGTTGGGTGATTTATGGGACCCCCTTGACAGTTCGCTTTGAATAAGACTCCTCCAGCAAGGCCCAACTTTGGTTTTACCATTTGCCACCTAAGCCTTTTCCCCCGGGTTTTCGCGAGCCCGAGGGTCATCTTTATTAACCCCGGGCCAATGCTCCTCTCGAGTGTTGGTCCAAACTAGAGCCCTTTGCAGCGCCACCTTGGGGAAACTTGAGGCCTGGTTTTAGTTGTACGGACTGCTCATCCGGATATACCCTGAGAACGAGATATGTGCAGCTCCTATCGGGATTTGTCGGCACAATCGGGCGGCTTTGCTGGTCTTGTTTCACCATTGTTGAGATGTCTTGTAGTCCGGGATTCCGAGACTGATCGGGTCTTCCTGGTAGAAGGAATATAGATGTCTTGTAGTCCGGGATTCCGAGACTGATCGGGTCTTCCCGGTAGAAGGAATATCCTTCGTTGACCGTGAGAGCTTATAATGGGCTAAGTTGGGACACCCCTGCAGGGTATTATCTTTCGAAAGCCGTGCTGCGGTTATGAGGCAGATGGGAATTTGTTAATGTCGGTTGTAGAAAACCGAAGTTGACCTTAATTAAAATACATCAACGGCGTGTGTAACCGTGATGGTCTCTTCTCGGCGGAGTCCGGGAAGTGAACACGTGTTGGAGTTATGTTTGGCGTAAGTAGTTTCAGGATCACTTCTTGATCGCTACTAGCTTCACGACCGTGCCTTGCTTCTCTTCTCGCTCTCTTTTGCGAATGTAGCCACCATATATGCTAGTCGCTTGCTGCAGCTCCACCTCACAACTCTGTCCTACCTATAAGCTTAAATAGTCTTGATCTCGCGGGTGTGAGATTGATGAGTCCCGTGACTCATGATTCTACCAAAATAGTTGCGGTGCCAACGATGCGGTCAGGTGGCGCAACCGAGCTCAAGTGGGAGTTCGACGAGGAGCGTGGTTGTTACTATGTGTCTTTTCCCGATGATCGATAGTGGAGCCAGTTGGGACGATCGGGGATCTGTGTAGCATTTGGGGTAGTCTTCTTTTATTTTGGTTCCGTAGTCGGACCTTGAGTGTAATCTGGATGATGGATGTTTATTTATGTATTGTGTGAAGTGGCATCGTAAGCCAACTATGTATCTCTTTTCCTTATGTATTACATGGGTTGTGTGAAGATTACCTCACTTGCGACATTGCTTTCAATGCGGTTATGCCTCTAAGTCGTGCTTGACACATGGGAGATATAGCCGCATCGAGGGCGCTAAGTTGGTAATCGAGCCATCCCCGACTTAGGAGCCCCCGCTTGTTTGTTTGTTTGGCGTTGTTGAGTCTAGAACAAAAATGTTTTGAGTCTTAGGATTATATATATCGTGAGTAGGATTCTTTTACTCCCCAGTCCTTCGTCGCTCTGGTGAGGTCTCTGACGTAGAAGTTTTGACTCTTCTCTCCTCAAATTTCACTAAAAAAAAATTTAGGATCACGCGGGTATCTTGGAATCGTTCCGATGGTTTTGTGACGATAACTTTGTTCTTGGTGCCTCCTGACATTTAGAGGGTTGTGGCAGTGTCCCGGGGAGTTGAGTTCCGAGGTGTTGTCGTCACAATTTTATCATTGCAGTTCTGGAATACCTGAGCTTTGCCGACATCGAAAATCTCTTTTGTACAGTTGTTGGTGAGATAACCCGATAACTTGAAGATCGGGCGAGCTCGGGAGTATTGCCATTACTCATTATAACGGATGCTTTTGAAGGTCGAGGTACCACGATTTCCGAAGGTTTCTTGGTTATGTGTTGACGTATGGATACAGCTGGATCTAGGTATTGTTAGTTTGGGTGATATATTTTGTGTCCCCTGTATCCCCAACACCAGATTGCATAACCAGAAAGTTTCGGGAGTTTATATGTGGGATTCAAGTAGCTCTTAGCATTTCTTCCCGCAGATATTTGGTTTGTGATTAGGTAATCCTTACCACTTATTTGTTCCAGTCGTACCTTGTTTTTTTTTCATTCATCAACCCTTTATCAAGTGGCTTCTCACCTTAATGGACGTGTGATGTTAGCTTTGGAATTCATTCGTTCATCCTTGTTCGAATATTTATTGTGAAGACTATATGTTGCAATTTCTATCCGTTGATTCAACTTGTCTATCTGTCTATCAAGATGCTAACGGATGTCACCCTCTTCAGGATGGCTCCACCAACGCGTCAGAATCCGGAACGCAATGATGGGAGTCAGTCGAACCCTCCACCTCCACCTCCGCCTCCGGAGGCATGGCAAGCTGTCATGGCAGCCACCAACGCAAATGCTCAGATGATTTTGCAACTCTTGCAAGAGCGTACCCAAGGGCAAGGCAGCCAAGGAAATCAAGGCCAAGGCAACAATCAGCCGCACTTCGCTACCCTCAATCAGTTCCTTGCTAATCAGCGAAGTCTTTCAACACGTGCCGAGGCCACAGACGCCGACGATTGGCTTGTGGACATCTGCAAACATTTTGAATGTAGCAATGTCAGACCTGAGGACTTTATCAAGTTTGCTTCGTTTCAACTCAAGGCCCAAGCTGCTGAGTGGTATCAACAATACAAAGATTCCAGAGGAGGTCGTGTGATTACCTGGGATGATTTCCGCCGAGACTTCAAAGCTCACCACATTCCGCAAAGTGTTGTTGAGAGCAAGCGTGAGGAGTTCCGCAATCTCAAGCAAGGCAATATGTCTGTGTATCAATACAATATCCAGTTCCAGAAACTTGCTCGCTTCGCTAAGCAAGACGTCCCTGATGAAAAGAGTATGATCTATCAATTCAGAGGTGGCCTCAGAGAAGATCTGCAATTAGCTCTCGTGCTTTTTGAGCCGGAAAAGTATGATGAATTCTACAACATGGCACTGAAGCAAGAAGCTACCCAGCTCAAATGTGAGGATTCTAAGAAGAGAGTCAGGGACGCAGTTCAATCCTCTTCTTCCTCACTAGTGGCAGCTAAACAGCGAAGTTCGGTTGCCTCCTCCTCCTCCGTTAAAATCGGCCTTACCAGCGAGAAGAACTCAGGTGGTCGTGGATCTTCCCACCCACCCAACCCAGGCTATAGCCCTCCGTTCCAGCGGTTCCAAATGCCAAAAGAGATGGAGATGCAGTTTTTTAGCGTCCAACATGTCCTCGTCGAAGGCTCGATGCGCATAGTTTCCACCGTCACCATCCACCCAAGGGTTGTTCGGCAGTGGATCAACAATGTATCCAACTCCCTCAAAAAGGTAGAGACAAGGGTCATCGGTCTCGACGTAGAGTACACGGAGCGTGCACCTGGGAAGATCCAGCGCGCCGCCGTCCTTCAGCTGTGCCTCGAAGATGATGTTTTGGTGTACCACATCATACACTCGCCCTCCATACCAGGTGAGCTTCACGATTTCTTGTCTCGGGAGGACATATTCTTCTGTGGGGCAGCCATCCATGGGGACAAACAGAAGCTGGAGCCGTACAACTTTGATTTGAAAAGCATCGCTGACCTACAAACCAGAATCAAAATTCATCTAGAAGATTGTGATAAACAGACACCATCCCTATTCGACGTAGCAAATTTTGTGCTCGGTACAAATCTTCAGAAGGGCGACGAGACGGTGGCATTAAGGTCGTCTGGATGGGAGAATTATCCCTTGACGTACGAGCAGATAAAATATGCTGCCCTCGATGCCCGTGTGAGTTTCGAGATAGCTGCAAGGTCCAAAGAGCTTATTGCGAAGCCGTTCCCACAGAGAATGAGAAGAAGAAGAAGAAGAAGAAGAAGAAGAAGAAGAAGAAGAAGAAGAAGAAGAAGAAGAAGAAGAAGAAGAAGAAGAAGAAGAAGAAGAAGAAGAAGAAAAGGCTGCACCAGCAGGAGGGCATTATGGATGGATGAACTATTTCCTCTCTTGTAAAAAAATTATTCCCTCTCGGTGTATATTGATATAGATGGACTATTTCGATGGTGTGCATGTCTTTGGAACAGAGTAGTAGCATGGGTCCGCTTGACTATAAGGAACTATTTATCCGCATATATAGCTTTCTCGCTACTCCTTCCGGTGATCGGTATGCGCATGCATGTGTCCGTAGACATGACAGCTTGTCCATGGAAGTTCAACTCTGGCGACCATCATGTTTCATCTCGCGATTCCCACGACGCCTCTCCAACCCACGGCACCACGCCCCCCGACGTGCGCCTCACCCCTCTCGGCCGCACCACCCCTCAGGCTTGGTGTGCATGGCATGTGGGCCACCTAAAATGCGGCGAGCATCAAGTTTCTACCACATCCACCCGCGATTCCCACGACGCCGCTCGAACCCATGAAACCACACGTCCCCGACCTGCGGCTCACCCTCTTGGCCCCACCGCCCCTCGCCTTCGGGAGCATTACATGTGGACCAGTCACCTATCGGGTCCACATGTTATTGAATCAAAGGTAGGTGTAGTAAGGCGCTGAAGCTCAGTCCCGACAGCCCTGAGAGGGAAATGTAACTCCTGCGCCAGGGCTTGTGGTGCTCTCGCAGCACGAACTCGTGCCAAACTCGAGATTTGTTTCTTTACTATACATGCACGCAACGATTTAATAGACATTGTAATCTCAACATGTGATGGGGAGCTCTAAATTTGAATTTGAAACTTATAAAATGAAAAGATTCAAAACAAATAAACTGGGAGAGAGGGAGTATATCGTAGGATGTGTCCCATACAAAATAAGTCCCCTGGTTTGTCACCGCGAAGATGCGGTTATAAAGGAGCACAACGTCTTCCTACTCGTACGGCAACAAATCGGCCGCAGACAGCATGGTCCGCCTTTGACCGCCATGTGCAAGGTTCGTGCTATCTTATTCAATCTCACCGTGGTTCCATCGTACCAATTCATGCGGTGGCCCGTTGCATGCCTGATCCCAATGTTGGACAAAGGTTCTACGGTAACGGTGTCACCGTTGTAAATGTTGTGCAAATTGATGTTGGTACCCTCCCGTACATATGCAAGCCAATCTCCACTCGCACCGAGCCTAACCTGTGAAACAGTGGGCAGGGGGGAGAATTAGGAAATGGACACAGAAGTAGTCTTTAGAATGTATCTACTACGTGATCAAACTCATCTTACCTGCTCATCGGAGGAAATCCGAGTGCCCCTCAACATCGGCATCTCAAGGCGTCAACTTGCAACCACTGCCACGCCGGCTGGAGAGACCCCAAGGAAACATCCTCGTCGTTCCACGGAACATCAAGATGCATTTGTATGAGTAGTTTATCTTGTGAGAGAAAAGGATGAACGAGGGAAGGCCTCTAGAGATAGAGATGGACACTACTACTACCAATGTGCTGGCCCGTGCGTTGCAATGGATCCAAAATAGTAGAATAATACTTGTTCACGTGCTTGAAATATAAACACTCTAGTTTTGATATACATGTGTCAGCAGACATGACAGCTTGTCCATGGAAGTTGAACCACGGCGACCATCACGTTCTTGTTTCTACCAATGCCACACCCACACGCGATTCCCACGACGCCGCTCCAACCTGCGGCACGACGTCCCCCGACGTGGACATGGATCCTTTGACGTGGCTATCACTGCCTTGCCCTGCCTTTCCTTCACTGACAAGTGGGACCCACACTTATGGGTCCCACATGTCAGTGACAGAATGGTAGGATTGTTCGCGTCAGGGGATCCTCATCCCCCCGACGTGCCCCTCATCCCTCTTGGCTCCACCGCTCCTCTGCCTTTGTGTGCACAACATGCGGGCCAGCTGAACTGCGGCGACCATCAACTTTATACCAAAGACACACCCGATTGGACGCGGTTTGCCTGCTCCGTTGCTGTGCTCCGATCCATACTCCCGCACCATCGAATTTTCATCCAGCGGCTGTGACACATTTCATCCCGGGCATCAATCCTCAGCTGGAGTACTTATGTACTACAGGTAGTACCCGCTGGTGTGGCCATCTACGCCTCATAACGCCCCAACGCCCAGCTGTGGCACCCTCGCCACGGCCACGCCACCACCGACCAGTTCATCTCGAATGAGTGAGTCGCGAACCACGCCACCACCATGAGAATGACATGTGGGCCAGCCGCATTCAAGGTCCGCATGTCATTGGCTCATAGGCCGGGCACTAAGCCACTGAAGTTCGGTCCCGTGGGCCCCGAGAGGGAAATGTAACTCTGCGGCAGGCCTTACGGTGCTCCCCAGATCTGAGCTCGTGCCAAAACTGGAATTTGTTTCTTACTACTACCAACTAGTACTAGTAAGGTACACGTGCATTGCACATGAGATCTCGTGGTTTGTGCATTATGATTCTACATGTGGAGTTTTCGTATTCTAACATGTGGCAAAATCTGGTGGAATGTAAGGTTAGGCAAGTTTGATTAACTTAGGTGAGTGTTTGGTTCAAGCCACACCTTAGGCAAGCCACACTAAGGCCCCACATGACATACACACAAAAATGTGGCAAGATTCCTTAGGCTTGCCAACTTGTGGCTCTCATTTTGAAGAACTAATAACTTTGCCTAAGCTTAGTTGTGGCAAAGTTAGTCATGAATTAAGTTCAACCATGGAGTCTTCTAGATTATACATGTGGCAGAATCTGGTGGATGATATCCAACGGCCAGTAGTGCTCGGATTTGCCATCTTTGTACCGTCGGATTGGCTTCATGCAACGACCAACTTTCAAAGTTTTTCACACACTATATAGGCGGTATCTATACCACTATATAGTGTACGAATAACTTTGAATTTTGGCTGTTGGATGAAACTGATCCAATGGTTGAGAGGCGGCAAATCCGAGTGCTCTTGGCCATTGGATATTCTATCCACCACATTGGATCTGCCACGTGTACTAATCTAGAATATTCCACACTTTTGCTTATGCACGAACCTAGTTCTTCTTTGTTCTAGACTCTTCCATACTTCAATTCTTTAAGTTTTTCTATGTTAAAAGAATCACTATTCATGTTTATTCTATCATTTACGTTGTACAATATGCACATAACTCATACACTTCTCATTTGTTCTAGACTCCTCCACACTTTAGTTCTAACAAGTTTGGTTTTCCAAGAGAATTGACATTTATTTTTACTTGAGTTTGTTTTGTTTTGGTTCAAAGCCAATGCGGCATCTTTCCCAAATTCAATTTTATTTGCAAATGGAGTAATCAATTGTTCTTATATATTTCATACGAGTTTTGTGTAGTATATACCACACAGTCATCAAATATTATGTAGTTATAATTTGATTTTGAATGGGATGGGCGACGAGATTTAAACCTACATATTAAATTCATTTGCGTATGACTCGAAATGTATATGTTGTCTGTTATAATGTGGTACATTTATGTTGATGTCTTGTCGCACTTCACTCTTGCGTTCAAGGCACGTATAAATTACTAGTAGATATAGATGTGCCGGTCCATTGCAATGGATCCAAAGTATATCTATTTAGTGGAGTGCACTCTAAACACATTATCTATTTATTTTTCTCTAACCTTACGTAGCCAAGCAACCAAGCCACATAAGCTTCATGGGTGCCCCCCACATCATAGTATTCATACTACGTTGATTGAAAAAAAAGATAAATCACCCAAAACAAGATCTTCCCGTTTTTTTGTTCCTACGATGTTGTGCCGTGCACGTACCTACTAGTTGTATAGTGATAGTACTAGTAATATAGTATTAGGAGTACAAAATTGGTAACTAGTAGGAGTAGTACTAGTACGGAATGCTCCTACTCTATCAACGAGCCCCGTCTGACACGAAATTTCTTGGCTTCCGTGCTACATCTAGATCTTCCCCTCGTTTCTGTTTTCCAACCCGGCGGCGGGCGAGGTGTTGGTTTGCTCAACGGCTGTCCCACATGAAAGTGAAAATTCTAGGCAACACGCCTTCCCTAAGCTATGTGTCGTGCCGTACGGGCCATGTTGTACTCTCGATCCCCGGGCGTGTGGGGGTGCGACGCGAACGTGGCAGGCCTTTTCCTTTTACTAGCAATGTGCCCGTGCATTGCGACGGATCCAAAGTAGTAGAATAGTAGTATTTGTTCACAAACTTGAAAGAAATCACTGTTGTTTTGATATATTCCTAATATATTACTCCCTCCGTACCTAAATATTTGTCTTTTTTGAGATTTCAAATGGACCATCACATACGGATTATATAGACATATTCTAGTGTTTCTAGCAAGATGCCCGCGCGTTGCACGAAGTTGATGGAAAAGGTAAGCACAACTTATAAATTGACGGATGGAGTACTAGTTACAGTAATGCATATAATTAAGCAAAGGGATCGCACATGTCGGTATTGACTGGAACGAGAATGCAACATCACAATAAGAATTAAGGCCACGATGATGCGATCGCAGTGGTGGTCACAGAAGGCAAGAAGAAAGATGGATTTACGAACGTACAACCTCCTCCTCCTCAACTTAGTGCGCCGGGCCACCGACCGGCGGCTAAGGAGCGGCGGCTTTTGTGGCGAGGTCGAGGTGCTTCTCAGCAAAGGCATCCAAGGCTTCCAGCTGGTTGAGGAAGGCCAACGTCGTAGCGTCCTCACTAGCCTTATAGATACCTATGTACATGATTTGCTCGTACACGTGGATGTGTAGGTCGACGAATTCTTGCAGAGCGAGGCGCCTCGCGGCGAGCGCGACCTCCAGGTGGACATTCTTCGTGACGTCGGCGGGCGTCGCGCAGGCCACCGTGCTTGAAAGAGGTTCCGCCATGGAGGCCGATTAGGTGGCGAGCAATGAGGAGCCCGGGCGCGGGATGGAGGAATACTGGCGATATCGTCCATGAGCTTCTTGAGGACGGTAAACTTGTTGCTGGTGGCAACGATCATCTGGTCCAACTGAGAGTCGTAGTTGGCGTCGACGGCGACCATCCACCAGCCGGTTCGCAACACCGTCTCGAGAGCGATCCTTGGCGCCATGCCGCAGGCGGCGTCGTGGACCATCTGGCGCAGCCGCTGGCGCCACGCGCGATCGCCGCCATGGGTGTGGAGTGAGCTCTTTTGCGCTTAGTGTAGGTGCTTAGGCAAATGCTTAGGTGCGTACGATGTGGTAGATTCATTGGAATGGAGGGGCGCCTTTATATGAGGGCAAACTGCGTTGCATTCACAACGTGCAGCCTCTTTTCCCGGACCTCCTCCCATGACTTCCCTCATGCATTAATTGAAGGAGGATGCATTGGCCATTCAACATATCGGAAACTGCTACTCCCTCCCTCGTTTGCATTAAAGCCGTATCAGGAACTGCGCCGCCCGCTGTCAAATCGAATACTCTCTCCGTCTAGGTGAGTATTAAGTCATCTTACGAAAACCAAATAGTAAACACATAGGCGTGGTGCATTAACTGTCACGTTGTTTCTTATTTTTTGACATAAATAGAGGAATCAACCAAGAAGAGATGTGGGGCTTGTATGCTTTTAATGACTTGAGACTATCAAACATGACATGCAGTGGTCAGTTCGTTGCACAAGAACAAATACAACCCACGTCAGCACACACACATCTTATAGCATCACATCCAATGGCTATAAAAGATGAATGAGATCAAATTATATCTCATCTAGATGAGTTCTAGCAAAACTGTATTAATAATACTTAGTACTCCTGCGCCATGTATCATATATTAGTATCATGTAGTACTTTATTTATTGCCATGTATGACACATAGTAGTACTCAACTCTCTCTCTTTCTTCATTTAATTCTATGACACCTCATCAAAATTGCTAAGGCTAGTACCATTACAACCAGCCTTAGAAAATACTAAACATTAAGTTCTCTCGTTTTCCTCTCCACCTTGGTCACCTAGACGGAGGGAGTATACTGCGCGGGCTTTTCCTGCGCGGTAGGCGGGGCAGTTCCGCCTAGTCGGTTCGACAGAGACACGAGAAGACGAGGGAGTAGGATGCTGCAACGTAGGGCTGTGTGATTTGACAGTGAGTTACTGCTGGACAGGTGGGGCCCCGTGATTTGACTTGCCATTATCATTTTAACTGCGGCGCTACGACCGGCATGAGTCTCCTGATTCCTGACCACCTCCATACAGGTGCCTCTCCCAATGCTCCACCATGTAGTAAAGGCTGGCTCTTGCATGAGAGCCCACTTCTCCACTTTTCCTTGCCTCTCTTTCCTCCACATATGCAAAAATGCCATGTAAAGCGCACTATTGTACTTACTTTCTCCTACAGGTGCTTAAGCTTGCCACATAGGCATAAAGTCTGTTGTGGCAAGTTAATCAAAAAGAGAGAGACTAGTTTGGTGACCCAAGGAAGAAACGGTGCTAAGCGCGTGTACCTAGGTGAAAAGACAATTTTGAGTCTATAGCTAATTAAATGAAGCAAACTTAGCAACACCATTTCATTAGAAGAGGTCACTCCTTGGCAAATGCAATAAATACTAGTACTCCCTGTGTCCCATAATATAAGAACGTTTTTGGCACTACACTAGTGTCAAAAACGTTCTTATATTATGGGACGGAGGGAGTACGAAGAAAGAGATAGAGAGAAGTAAAAAAAATACACTTATAGCCAACCTTATAGCCAACCTTGTTGTAGTATGAGTGACTAAGTGATGACTATGTATGACATGCCAACATCAGATAGCCTAACGCACCGTGTTAAATCTCCCAGGACGCGACCGCACGAGCGACGCGACGGTCGTGGTAGGCGCGACCATGATACGGGCTGCTGGAAGCCCTTGGATCTGAGATCAAACGGTCGCATGCTAAGTTGCTAAAAATTTGCAGAATAACCCTCTAGGATAGGATATTCACCCATAGGTCTAGAATCACGCCATGCAACTGTTCAATCTCAGATCCAAGGGCTCTCAGAAGCCCGTATCATGGGAGAATGGAAAGCCACTACCCTGCCGTTCGCACGCTGGCAGTTCGCTCCAACTCGTCCCCGCACGTCCTTCAATACTACGGCGGTTCGCTCCTAGTCATCCCGTCCATTCACATTACGACAGTTCCACTAATCCTAACCCTCCTCCCAAATCCATGGCGTCCCAAATCTCCATGATCGGCGGTGAGTACAAGGTTAGAAACATCACCGGCCATGAGTCAACGTCATCTACACCCGTTCTTCTGCGACGGTGAAAGGATGCCTTTCTCGCTTCAGACGCATGTTCGAAAACTCAGATGATGAGTGGGTCGCTTGGCTAGATGTTGAGTACACCACAGTCCTGGGACGAGAGAAGGATCTAAAGGACGAAGAGAGGAAGAAGCCCGCCGTGATCCAGGTTTGCGTACATAACGTTTGCTTGGTCTACCACATATGCCATGCCGACGTTGAGTGCCAGGATTTTAAGAACTTCCTCGAGGACAAAAAAGTGAAATTCGTTACTGTAGACTTCAAGAACGACAAAGAAGTCCTGGGTCGGATAGGCCTCGTTGTAGGCAACCCCTTCGACCTCCAGAAGAATCGGCTGGTGCCCTCTCATCAGCCTTCAATGCTGACCCTGGCAGGAGCCATGGTTCATCCTTCGTACCATAAATTGGAGAAACCTCATTACACGTTTCATCGTCATGCATGGCAGCGGAATGTACTAGATATAGACCACATCCACTACGCTGCAATGGATGGCTACCTTCGCTTCAATATCTACAAGGGTTGGATGAAGAGCAACAACCAAGTGTGCGGTTCAAGCAAAGAAGTATCGGCCAAGAGGAAGAGGGACAAGGACGAAGTCGAGGACGTGGACGAGGACTCCGAGGGTTGGATGAAGAGCAACAGCCAAGTGTGCGGTTCAAGCAAAGAAGTATCGGCCAAGAGGAAGAGGGACAAGGACGAAGTCGAGGACGTGGACGAGGACTCCGAGTAAGGTGGCAGTGTCGTTGCTCATGGTGGTTCTAAACTTCTAATGCAGTGTCTACCGGATTATTTGCATAGTTTAATTTCAGGTGTGCTTAATTTAATTTGAGGGGTGTGTTGTGCTGAGCCCCCAGCAGAACTATGTTATGTTTCTTCTTGTTACTTTAACTCTTCAGTACGTACATACTAGTATTTCTTACATTTCATCTTTTAGTTGGTATAGTACTACCACTCGTTTCTTCATATTATATACGTACAATATATATGGCCAACATCATATAGCCAACAGTTTAGTTGTCAAAGAATTTCAGGGTGCTTAGTTTTGTCAAAGAATTCCAGGGTGCTTAGTTTTATTTGAGGGGTGGGTTGTGCACTTGCGTTGGACACCATTATTGTGACAAGACTTTTTAATAGTACTATATGCATAATTTGGCGACGAGCGCTCTCTATATGTACCACCTTTTTTTAATTTCAAGTTTTTCTCCATGGCACAATCCATCGATACTACTACTACTATACAAAAGTGGAGTATATACATTTTTTAAAAGGCTAGAGGGTGGCGCAGTCTAGCTCGGTCAGTTTCACGAGAGGCGAGGGCCTTTGTGATTTGACGGCTCATTACTGCTGTCAAATCGAATAGTACTGCGCCGCCCGCTGCACGCCCAGCGCCTCCATTAAACCCGCATGCAAACCGAGAATCCTACTCCGGCCACACGTCCGTTCATGAGCGGGCCGGAATTAAACGCAACACCGGCCGAGCTCCTCCCGTCCGCCCTCGGTTTAAACGAGGCCAGACGCCGGCTAAGCTCCTACCGTCCGCCCTCTATTTACACGAGGCCAGACAGACATCGGGCAAGAATCGCACCCCTCCGCCGCTCCCCCATCTCCTCCTTCACAATTTTCTCCACTCTTTCGATGGCTTCCGATGAGCCGTTCTCTGGCATATTAGCCGGCTGGGTGGCCCGCCGAGCCCTCCGGATACGGGCGAGGCCGCTCGGTGCTTCACCAACCTCGCTTGGCCCGACAGAGCCAGTTGTCGCCCCAAGCAGGCGCGTGGTTCAGCAACTCGCTGCGCCAGTTCAGCTCGATGAGGAGTGGCGAGTTGCTCCACGCCGGCACGGCAGCGAGCATGCTGGTACGGGCGCCGTCGCTGCCGCGTCGTACCGCGTCACCAGTGTCTGCGGTGGCCGCGCCTCCCGTGTCTGTGGGCACGCCTCCCGTGCCTGCGGCAGTGCCATGCAGGCAGAGACAGAAGTCGGGTGCGTGGAGAGCGATGAGTCAGTGGCCAGCTTCTCCGTGTCCGCCGCCATCATCGAGGAGAAGTAGAACACGGGAGGCGCCGCCACTTGGGACCCATGAAGGCCACCGCCGAGGTGACGACCGCGGATTCAGGTGGTTTCTTTGCTGCTTCATCTCTTCCGAGGACCTTCGTCGACCCCGCAAGTGTCTGACGGACATGAGGAAGACAAAGGGATCCGCGGGTGGCCATTTAGAACTAAAATAAGTCTAGATACATCCATTTCTAGGACAAGTATTTCCGGATGGAGGGAGTATTAATTATACAAGAGAGCCGGATTGGCACCTCTTAGTTCATGTAAATGTAATGAAATCCATCATGTTTATATGAAGATCCGGCTTTTTATCTGAAATCCTTCATGCTTATATGAAATCAGTCCGTGTTTGCACGAATTTCATCTGGTTGGTTAGAGTTGTAAAATGTATGCGGCGGCATTTGATGTAAATCCTCCACGGAAGGAAGCGGGAGGAGATTTGCGGCTGCCGTTGGAGATGCTCTTTATGTTGGAAATAATAGAGTGACATCCAATCCATTTGATTTAATTTCCTGTATGATTTTCCCTCTATAAAAGTTAATTGCATGTACAGTGTACGTGACTTGCGGTGGTGGCTACAACCTTCAGATGAGAAAGTTAAAAAGAAACAAGTCCATCCTTAATCTTGTATTCTAAGTACTGTGGGTTCCTTGTCGGTCAACAAGAGTGAAAGAAGTATATAATAAATAAGTAGAGTAATATGTAATATAAAAATCTAAAGTTAAAAGACATAATTCGAACTCATGTCATCGCGTTGCGAGCATCCGGCGCTAACCAACCCAGCACATTTTTGTTGTAGACCATGTTGGAGATATATCTCCATGTCTACTCTTATATATACTCCATTCGTTCCTAAATATTTGTCTTTTTCAGATTTCAAATAGACTACCACATACGGATGTGTATGTAGACATATTTTAGAGTGTAGATTCACTCATTTTGCTCCGTATGTCTTTTCAGGAAGGGGTCAGATTTGTCCTTGATTTATTTATGAGGTATCCAGATGGCACTGGACCGCCAAGAAAAGAGGGTAACATCAAAATTATGGACTACTTTTTTGAGTATGTTGGTAAGGTCCGGTCATAGTCACTTGTTGAAATCTCTAAAAAGACAAATACTCCCTCCGTCCGAAAATACTTGTCATCAAAATGGATAAAAGGAAATGTATCTAGACGTATTTTAGTTTTAGATACATCTCTTTTTATCCATTTTGATGACAAGTATTTTCGGACGGAGGGAGTAGAAAACAGAGTTGGTGATGATGGTGTGCGTGCCATCCTGCAATATAGGCCGTCGGATTTATATCTAACGGATAGGAGATAAACTATGGCAATTTTTTGCAAAAATATACCCACACGTCTCTCCACGTTCGCAAATAAGGCCTTCCCTTGTTCAGCCTTTTTTTTCACAAGATAAACTACTCATACAAATGCATCTTGATGTTCCGTGCAACGCACGGGCAGCTAGCTAATTTCTTTTAAAATAGTTGCTACGATAATTGGGTTAAAGTGATATATTTTATGTCTGCCCCGAATGATTTCAGATTCACTAGTAGTAACACATGAAAAGGTTGCCTTGTTAATTAACAGAAAACAGGGTGAAAATTATCACATGAGGCCGGTAAAAACAAGGCACACTGGGTTCAGCGTCATCGTCACTACAGCTGTGCGCGCGCGAGAAGTTTACATATCGAGGGGGCTACCGACCGAGGCACCGAGACACAATGTTTGAGAGAGAAACCAATTGACAGATTATGATCAGATCGAGTTGTCACCCTTCTGCTGTCATTTGGGGGTGCCGGGTAGTGTGTGTGTGTGTATGTTTGAGAGAGAAGCCAGACGATAGATTAGTATCAAGATCGAGGTGTCACCCTACTCCTTCGGTGTTGGGAAGTGTTGGTGTGTGTGTGGGGGGCGCAGTGACACTCACATATCTTTACTCTTATAAAAACTAGAGTTGGTGATGATGGTGTTCCTGCCATCCAGCAATATAGGCCATCCGATTTATATCCGACGGACAGGAAGGAAACTATGGCAATTTTGTAAAAAGATACCCACACCCCTCTCCGCATTTGCAAATAAGGCATTCCCTCGCTCATCCTTTTCTCCCACAAGATAAACTTCTCATACAAATGCATCTTGATGTTCCGCAACGCATGGGCATCTTGCTAGTAGGGAGAAGGAGTTTGTGTGACACATATCTAGCTATATTAAGGGATAGGTAGATAGCATATGTGTGAGAGACATTATTATACTTGAGACATTAGTGGCTGTGGGTGGGCGGAATTAAAGGGGTGGGCGTGTTAGACATAGAGGCGTGTGTGTTTTGTGTGAGAGACTTGTAGGGCGGGTAGAAAGGCGAATTTAACCCCGACGGAGGGAGAGAAATACACGGCGCGCGTGTTTGATTCCGATGCCCACAGGGAAATGAGATATGTATGCGTGTGAGAGAGATTGCACACTTAATTCACGTATCACTATCTAGCGATCGTGGACGTGCATCGCTTGAACATAAGTCAATATCTACTTCGTATCGTGGCCAAAGGTACAATATCGATTCAACGCTATAAAGATTGGACACTCACATATCACATTTTTTTCTATTTAAATAAACCTTTTCAATTGTGCATGTTAAAGTTACAGTGATGTTTCTTCAAACAACCAATGTAGCTATCATGTACATGCACCATTGTTACTCTTGCATTCAAATTCATTAGTCTTGGATGATTTAAGTTTCTATTTTGAAGTAATATATGTAATATTCATATATGAATTCAACGGTGCATAATTTATGAAATGGAGGCTATGTAATCATATGAGGTAACACTTTTAAGTAGCTGACTACAATATCCATTTCTTTTTGTGTGCCTCTACACTAACACGTCAATGCATTATGTTTAAAGTAAATAACCAATGGCACTAAATTATCTATTTACACGAGAAATACATAGGCTGAGTGTTTGATCCTTTTTTTGTGAACGCACCACTACACCCGTACGATTGGCCGCGCCCGTGT
Organism: Aegilops longissima; assembly: GCA_021605205.1. Taxonomy (NCBI): domain Eukaryota; kingdom Viridiplantae; phylum Streptophyta; class Magnoliopsida; order Poales; family Poaceae; genus Aegilops; species Aegilops longissima. Next base: position 129,977,002 of record CM038677.1, on the reverse strand, counting down.
GAACGTCCAAGTTATCGGCGCATCATCCCAAGTTATTGTCTTTTTTTCTGGGGTGGACTTCACACTACTTATTAACTGCTGATGCGTGCCGCGTGTAGCGACCCGACCTCAGACGGTCAAGCCTCTGTGTTACTGTGCCATCCCTGGATCAGTATGCTGGCACACACAGTACATCAATGTATATATCAAAGTGCAATCACATGTATAAATAACATAAAATGATATATACCTCATAATACTCAGCGGAAACAAATCAAACGGGTGTGGAGTCCCAACAACGCCATCGGCAGGTTGAGTGTAGCCCGTAACCCTGTATCGTAACTCTTACTCGTCGAGTAAATATCTGCAACATGATACGTTGCAGCTGTGTAGGTCAGTACATTGAATGTACCGGCAAGATCACAATATGCGAAAACAGATGATAAAACTATACTATATGCAACATGGCTTTATGGCTCTGTATCTGAATTTTGTTTGCGTAAAAGCTGGTTTTATTTTACCTACATCAAAGGAATAAAATGAAGCCTGTACTATGGAGTTTTTTTTTCTGTCATGACATGGTTCCGCCAACCGATGTCTCATAGCCCAAAATCATCATATGTTGCCCACAATTAAGTTATCAATCCGTGTTGAGAGTTCGAGATAGATCCAAGTCCAGATGCTCAAATTGTCCGTAATCGGGACACGGCTAATCGATTAGGTTATAACCCTCTACAGAGGTTTGTACACTTTTCCGCAAGATTCGATCCTCTCTTTACGTTCTCGCACTTCAGAGTGTTTGAGAACAAGATGACCAAACATGGTCTTCCAAAGAGTTCCTCGACCACCGTCCTTACTCAACCCATCCTACCGTAGTTCTACATCCGCTAGTACCGCCCCAGCCAGAGTCACAACTAAGGTCAACCAAGCGAGCCCATAATGACTTGCGGTTGCGGGTAAGCTTCCGGCGTGAAGTATTCTTCCGTCTCTTTGAGTGCAGGTGAAGCTTTCCGCAAGATGTCATGGCGCTTCTCCATGCATCCCGCCAACCACTGGTTTCTCCAGGTGCCCGTCAACCGTCCTTCACCCGAAGAGTGTGTATTGAATTCTTGTCTTGAGTCTTGAAGTCTTGAGGCCTTGAAGATGAAGTCCTTGCAGATTCCATCATGGAGTTGTCGTCATTGGCGTAGAATCCTCCATTCTCACACCACTCTCGAGCACTCATACCAAACCCCGTCTACTATAGCGTAGCATTGAAATAAATAACGTCCGGGCTTGGTAACAGGGTGATGGGTTCCTACCTCATGCATACTACTCAACTACAAGGATTCAATAACACTCTTGAGGGGTGGTTACAAGGATGTCACTAAATGCAATAAAACATAGGCATGAAAGCATGGTCAAGTGAACTTGCTCGGTGATGTTGACGAAGAAGAATTATCGTTCTCAAGAAATAACTTGATAGACTACTCGTCACTCTCGATGAAATCTATATAACAAACATATCATTCACATAAGCACTCACACTAACAATCAAAACAAAAGAGAGAGCGAATAAGAATCGAAGGAACTTCAAATAAAACTAGGAGTCTTCTTCTACAACATTCACAAAAATAGTTTTGTCTAACGGAAAATAAAACACTAAAATAACAGAGAATAAAATATAAATTTAGTTAAGACAAAAATAAAGTATTTTTTCATAAAGCTATTTTGAAAGTATTTTCAATTGGGAGTTAAAACAGTAGAGAAATCCATTGCAAGTTATTAGCGAACTTGAATTGATTTCATGATAACAAAATAAAAATAAATATAAAAACTTGTTGAACACCTACTGTTTAACTAATAGAAACCAAACATAAACTTTCTGAAATATAAAATAAAATAATTTAAAACAACTATAGAAAAAGAAGTAGTTATAATTGAATAGAACTAAAATAGAATTTGTTTTACATGAAACAATAAGCTAAAATACTCAAACAATTTTGAAGTTTTTACCACTGGTAAATATGATCACTAGTGACCAGTAGAAAAAGAATCAAATAAAAATCTATTTTAAACTCCCGAATAAGCAAAACAAGCTTTAATTCAAATCTGATCTAACTCAATTTTATAAATCCAAACATAGACAATTTATATATTTTGGAAATTACAAGAAAATTGTGATCTAACGCAAAAAGAATCAGCATCATTGGACTTCTAGATCAAAAGTTATAAGCTAAACAAGAACGGAACTAAATCTGTTACGGAAATAAATCTGAAAACGAAAGCGGAGTTACCTGACGTGAGGCAGAGATGGCAGGAAGGAGGCGGCGATGTGGAGGGCTGCTCGAGGGGGCGAGGTCGCGGCGAGGTGGGGTGGCGGAGGAGGGTTGGCGCTGGGGAGGTGGCGCTGGGCGATGGGAGGTTCAGGAGAGCTCTGGTGGCGTTCTAGGCAGGAAAAGGAGGACGGTGGCGAGAAGGCTACGGGCAGGGAGGCGTGGTGATGGGAAAAATGGAGCGAGGAGAGGAGGGGTTTTATAGGCGGTCTCGGGAGGCGCTGGGATGGAAAGACGAGGAGATCGGGAAGGTGGAGTTTCTGTCTCCATGGATATGGAAAGCTTCGTAACGTGAGAGGAAACAGAGGAAGGAGATGATCTCTTGTTGGGCTAGAATAGGAAAGTGCTTAATGGGCCAGCAGGTTTTCCTAATAAAACGATTCCATTCCTATTTTTAAAATTAGGAAACTAAAACAATAAAATGAAATCAAATCAATTCAGAATAAATAGTTTTTATATACTAAAATTATCAGAAAAATAAAATGTAGATGATGAGCATTATTTCACGGCCAAAATAAAAACTTAAAAAATGTTTTTCAGAAAATCCCTAAAGGCTTTATTTTTTTGCAAATAATTTTAAATAAAAATTTTGGTTTTCTTGGCTCAAATATTTTCAAAATGCCCCTGATTTTGGAGGTCATTTTCCTCCGCTCTTTCTTGCTTGCAAGAATTTATTTTTCGGGTATTTCTCGGGAAGAAAAATAGAAAAGCAAGTGCAAATATTTGAAAGAATTAAATTGCAAAACTCCGTTCAAATTCTTTATAGTTGAAGAAGTCATGTCATCTTCTCTCATTGATTTTAATAGGATGAATTTGAATTTACGGAGAAGGGAAAGTCATTTTATTCCTCTCATTCAAAAGTTTTTGAAAAGGTTCAAATTTCACTCAAGTTTAATTCACTCAAGCAAACAAACAAACAATTCAATTAATTATATTAACATTCCAAAATTTGGGATGTTACAAACCTACCACACTTAAAATGAATCTAGTCCTCGAGATTGAAGAAACTAACAAGAAAAGGTTAGGAGTTGGGGTCTTCTAGCAAATGTCTTGGTCGAAGGTCGGGGTGCTACCACACTTAAAAACAAGGTCATGGTTCCAATAAACTCAGATATTTCCTCGGAGGGCTGACAATGTATGTCTCTTCACATATCTTACAATAGCTCCTTCATTAAAGCTCTTACATCGTCGAAGCATAGAGTTTTCCTCAAAAGCTTGGGTCGGTTCGTCAAAGTTGAAGTTAAATCCGAGAGGCTGGATCTTCTTAGCTGATGGGTCTGTGTCCATTCTAAACAACTATCGAAACACTCATGGTGGTCTACAATTTATGGTTTTCTCCTGCAGAAAACGGGTCAGGTTGAACCTCACCGTATAACCTCGCTTGGCAGCGGTTGCTGTAATGGGGTTCCATCGTCCTACCATTTTATGGTTTTATGGCTTATCGCGTCGACACTCTTCTAAGTTTTTCGAGGCTCTCTGATTTTCCATCAACATATGATAGTTCATGATAGAAGTCTTCGGTATGGGGGCCAATCCATCCCGTACTTGAATCATTACCACATACGTAAACAGTGAATCACGTATTCTAACACTTGGGCATACTCACAAGCATTGCAGAATTTCTCTTGTTCTCGAACTGGGTTCGAGTAAATCCATGGTTTCTGCAAGCCAAACAAAACATCTATCATTACTTCACCACTCTCAGGTTTTTGCATAACCTCCTACGAAACGTATGATGATTGGATCACCGATTCTTCCAAATTTCTTCCTTCATCAAGGTTACATCTGTTCCTTTTCAAAATCCTGGGCCTGTGGGTTATGGCCCACTTCAGCTCTTGTGCAGCTTTAACTCATCCTTGGAGTAACTCTCATATTACACCTCCTGTACATCCAATAGTACTACTTCCTTCATACCCTTGTGGTGATGATCATACAAAACTCCAACTTATTTTGTCCAGCTTCCTTCTATGGACCGTCATGAATAACACATTTCTTGCTTCATTGATCCTGTGGCTTTACGGAGTACTACGACCAAAAGAATGCACAAGTTTATCCATAAATCTCATTATTTTCATAGCAATCTTTCATTACATCCTTAATCATTTTCGTAAATCCAAATTCCAAAAAGTACTTTGTTACAAATGCTGCCACCCACATGGTTTGGTATGGTCAGACATTACTTCCAACTTTATTTATTTATCCTCCTCGAGGATTCTTCAGTCCCACTGGAAGTGTGCGACATGAGACTTGAAATCTTCAACCTTCTTTTTCATCATGGTGGTCTTGAGCTTCACCTCCATCATCTCAGTATGCACTTCGCTTAGGTATTCCTCAGTATAACGGAGTCTTGCTTCAAGTATTTCTCGATCGGCGATGGCTTCCATGGCTGCTTCACGAACAGCATCGAAGAAAATTGCTTGTGGCACACGTGAAATGAAAAGTACTGCCCCATCATTTTGGGCAAACTCCTTTCAAATGGTGGAGGTGTACCTCCACATACCAAAGTTCCACTCCCTTATGCATGAAGGGTAGCCTTTGTAGACTGCATCTCCTTCAAGGTGAATATGCTTCATCATGTCCTTCAGGATCTTCGGGTAATCATGATCACTTGTCAGGGTCATGATGGTTTCCGGACCTTTAAGGAAAGACTCGTAAAGGGTCGTCATCTGCAGTTGTGGAACAGAAATGATGCTCAGAATTAAGGTACTTATCTCCTGGGGCATACATCCATATCATCCAAACAGAACTTCAAACTCAATTTCCAATTTCCTGTTTATGCATCACAACTCACTTTCTTCCATGTTCATCAAAAATATGGCAACTCCTTAAAGCTTTTCAGCATGTGACATTACAACTTTATTGAGTCATGAACTATTACAATCTCAGAGTAATCTATTACATAATTCAACTCATTGAGCTCATGAAAATGAAATTGCTTTCTACTACTCCATATCAAAATTCCAACTACTCAACTCCAGCTTTCATCTTGTCGGGACATTTAATAGCATAATGTCCTGCCCCCTTGCAGCGAAAACAAATTACTTCCGACATGTCTCGGGGCTTCTTTGTGACTATGCGGACTCCTTGGATTCTTGGCTTCTTTTCTGGACATTTACTAGCGTAATGACCTAAATCCTTGCATCTGTAACAAGTGATATGACTTAGGTCCTTCTCTGCAAAAGTTGCGTCATTCTCGGATTGTATTCTCTTCCTGGATTTTGCTGTAATGCTCAGAGTTTCTATCTCCCGGGGTTCAAACTTCACTTCTGCTGTCGGAAAATCTCCCAGATACTCTTTTCTTTCCTTGGTGCAATACTGTGAAAATGTCCTTCTTCTCCACATGAATAGCAGGCATTGGAGTAAAATCTGTTGAGACCTTCTCCATCCAGGTCTTCAACACTTTCATTCATTACTGGTTCTTCTAGATCTTCCTTGAGGGCTTCTTTCATTCCATCTTCCCGCTTGAATAGTTTGTTGCACCGTGGAGTAAATGTGACATTGCACGGGTAGTGGGTGGTTCCTTCACACAGAAGCAAGTCACCAGCTAGTTGGGCATTCCTCGGTGGGTGCTTCTCCTCACAATGAGGGCATCCATCTTTGTGTTCCTCCTGGTGTGTCCTATTTCTCCGCAAATCTTGCAGCACAAGGTTTACTTCTTGGTGCATCATTGTGTTTCGGATAAGACGTGATTTCAACAGGTCTCTTTGAATTCCTCCCGTGTTCTTGCTCCATTAAATCCTGTATGGCTTGATGCATGTTCCACCAGGTTGCAGCACTTTACGTAAAGTATTGAAGAGCATATTGAACCTCATACTTCCTTGAAACCAAATTGCTCCCAAGTGACTCTCCATGTTCGAATCCATAGCTCTGCCTCCGGCTGGGTTTTCGGTCCAGAGAATACCGGTCCAACTTCATTCATCATCTACTGGGTCCAAAAGTTTTGGGATGAGATGAGAGAGGTGGGGAGGGATATACACACAATCTGAACAATAGTTTTTTTGAGGAATAAGTTTTACTTTGTGGCGTCGGAAAACATCAAACAAATGACAGCTCACAAATCATCGTATCTAACGTAAGTGTGTAACAGGGTTTGGTCTTCTAAAGGTCAAATAATTCTTCAGAACTTCAAATTCTTCAAGTCTTGAGTCTTCAATTGTTGCAGCTGCAATTCTTCCAACATAGTGAAATCCTCTTTACTCAAGTGGTTATCAGTTCCGATATCTAATCCTTCTTGGAGCGTCTTGATTGATCCTCCGGTGATCAAAGGATAAGGGTATATTCTAACTATTTGAGGTGAGAGGGTCTATTTGATAAAATCAGAAAAGATGAGAAGTAAGAGTCTTTTGAAAATAAAGTTTTGATATATCCTGTCCAAGGGCTTTTCCGTTTTCTAGGTCACGCCCTACAGTCAACATGTGCTCGATACCATTTCAGAGCGACCCGACCTCGACGGTCAAGCCTACGTGTTCTTATGCCATCCTCGATCAAGTATCGGCACACACAGTGCATCAATGTATATATCAAAGTGCAATCACATGTATAAATGACATAAAATGATATATACCTCATAATACTCAGCGGAAACAAATCAAACGGGTGTGGAGTCCCAACAACGCCATCGGCAGGTTGAGTGTAGCCCGTAACCCTGTATCGTAACTCTTACTCGTCGAGTAAATATCTGCAACATGATACGTTGCAGCCGTGTAGGTCAGTACATTGAATGTACCGGCAAGATCACAATATGCGAAAACAGATGATAAAACTATACTATATGCAACATGGCTTTATGGCTCTGTATCTGAATTTTGTTTGCGTAAAAGCTGGTTTTATTTTACCTACATCAAAGGAATAAAATGAAGCCTGTACTATGGAGTTTTTTTCTGTCATGACATGGTTCCGCCAACCGATGTCTCATAGCCCAAAATCATCATATGTTGCCCACAATTAAGTTATCAATCCGGTGTTGAGAGTTCCGAGATAGATCCAAGTCCAGATGCTCAAATTGTCCGTAATCGGGACACGGCTAATCGATTAGGTTATAACCCTCTGCAGAGGTTTGTACACTTTTCCGCAAGATTCGATCCCTCTCTTTACGTTCTCGCACTTGAGTGTTTGAGAACAAGATGACCAAACATGGTCTTCCAAAGAGTTCCTCGACCACCGTGTCGGTACTCAACCCATCCTACCGTAGTTCTACATCCGCTAGTACCGCCCCAGCCAGAGTCACAACTAAGGTCAACCAAGCCGAGCCCATAATGACTTGCGGTTGCAGGTAAGCTTCCGGCGTGAAGTATTCTTCCGTCTCTTTGAGTCTGGGTGAAGCTTTCCACAAGATGCCATGGCGCTTCTCCATGCATCCCGGCCAACCACTGGTTTCTCCAGGGTGCCCGTCAACCGTCCTTCACCCAGTAGTGTGTATTGAATTCTTGTCTTGAGTCTTGAAGTCTTGAGGCCTTGAAGATGCAGTCCTTGCAGATTCCATCATGGAGTTGTCGTCATTGACGTAGAATCCTCCATTCTCACACCACTCCTGAGCACTCATACCAAACCCCGTCTACTATAGCGTAGCATTGAAATAAATAACGTCCCGGGCTTGGTAACAGGGTGATGGGTTCCTACCTCATGCATACTACTCAACTACAAGGATTCAATAACACTACTGAGGGGTGGTTGCAAGGATGTCACTAAATGCAATAAAACATAGGCATGAAAGCATGGTCAAGTGAACTTGCCTGGTGATGTTGACGAAGAAGAATTATCGTTCTCAAGAAATAACTTGATAGACTACTCGTCACTCTCTGATGAAATCTATATAACAAACATATCATTCACATAAGCACTCACACTAACAATCAAAACAAAAGAGAGAGCGAATAAGAATCTGAAGGAACTTCAAATAAAACTAGGAGTCTTCTTCTACAACATTCACAAAATAGTTTTGTCTAACGGAAAATAAAACACTAAAATAACAGAGAATAAAATATAAATTTAGTTAAGACAAAAATAAAGTATTTTTTCATAGAGCTATTTTGAAAGTTATTAGCGAACTTGAATTGATTTCATGATAACAAAATAAAAATAAATATAAAAACTTGTTGAACACCTACTGTTTAACTAATAGAAACCAAACATAAACTTTCTGAAATATAAAATAAAATAATTTAAAAACAACTATAGAAAAGAAGTAGCTATAATTCAAATAGAACTAAAACATAATTTGTTTTACATGAAATAATAAGATAAAATACTCAAACAATTTTGAAGTTTTTACCACTGGTAAATATGATCACTAGTGATCAGTAGAAAAAGAATCAAATAAAAATCTATTTTAAACTCCCGGAATAAGCAAAACAAGCTTTAATTCAAATCTGATCTAACTCAATTTTTATAAATCCAAACATAGACAATTTATATATTTTTGAAACTACAAGAAAATTGTGATCTAACGCAAAAAGAATCAGCATCATTGGACTTCTAGATCAAAAGTTATAAGCTAAACAAGAACGGAACTAAATCTGTTACGGAAATAAATCTGAAAACGAAAACGGAGTTGCCTGTGACGTGAGGCAGAGATGGCAGGAAGGAGACGGCGATGTGGAGGCTTCTCCGGGGCGAGGTCGCCGGCAAGGGTGGGGTGGCGGAGGAGGGGTCGGCGCTGGGGAGGTGGCGCTGGGCGATGGGAGGTTCCAGGAGAGCTCCTGGTGGCGTTCTAGGCAGGAAAAGGAGGACGGTGGCGAGAAGGCTACGGGCAGGGAGGCGTGGTGATGGGAAAAATGGAGCGAGGAGAGGAGGGGTTTTATAGGCGGTCTCGGGAGGCGCTGGGATGGAAAGACGAGGGAGATCGGGAAGGTGGAGTTTCTGTCTCCATGGATATGGAAAGCTTCTGTAACGTGAGAGGAAACAGAGGAAGGAGATGATCTCTTGTTGGGCTAGAATAGGAAAGTGCTTAATGGGCCAGCAGGTTTTCCTAATAAAAGCGATTCCATTCCTATTTTAAAATTAGGAAACTAAAACAATAAAAAGGAAATCAAATCAATTCGAATAAAGAGTTTTTATATACTAAAATTATCAGAAAAATAAAATGTAGATGATGAGCATTATTCCACGGCCAAAATAAAAACTTAAAAAATGTTTTTTTCAGAAAATCCCTAAAGGCTTTATTTCTTTTTGCAAATAATTTTTAAATAAAAACTTTGGTTTTTCTTGGCTCAAATATTTTTAAAAATGCCCCTGATTTTGGAGGGTCATTTTCCTCCGCTCTTTCTTGCTTGCAAGAATTTATTTTTTTCGGGGTATTTCTCGGGGAAGAAAAATAGAAAAGCAAGTGCAAATATTTGAAAGAATTAAATTGCAAAACTCCGTTCAAATTCTTTATAGTTGAAGAAGCCATGTCATCTTCTCTCATTGATTTTAATAGGATGAATTTGAATTTACCGGAGAAGGGGAAAGTCATTTTATTCCCTCTCATTCAAACGTTTTTGAAAAGGTTCAAATTTCACTCAAGTTTAATTCACTCAAGCAAACAAACAAACAATTCAATTAATTATATTAACATTCCAAAATTTGGGATGTTACACCGCGTGTACACAGTCTAGCATGACCTTCCCGCTAGCACGGTCCAAAATTAGTTGAAACTGGATATGAACGATCCCGCGGGCGGCAAAATCTCCCGCCTCCTTCTAAAATTTCCGCCACCTTAGTCTTTAGCATGTGAAATCCCCCTTTTGTCCTTGGTGCACGGAGACCAACAGTTACAATACCGCCCTCATCTACATGATAGGCCGGGGCTGCTTTGGTAACTTCTGGTTCCCCCCACTACACGGCAACCGCATTTCCTCTCCCCCTCCCGCAAAAACGACTAACTCCACAGCACCAGAGCATCTTACATCACGCCGTCCGTACTTCATCGCCCTTTCTCCCCTCCCCTCTCGAAACCCTAGACTGCTCATCCACCGCGTACCATATCCCATTCACTGCCAGCGGCGTCCACCTCGCCGGATCTGCTTCTGCGGCCGCATCTACCCCTCCCACCTCCCCTAGAAACAAGTAGACTGCTCATCCACCACTGTACCACAACCCATTCAGTGTCAGCCTTGTCCACAGCGCTGGATCTGCTTCGCCGGTACTCTCATCAACCGCCACGCATCTACAGCGGCTCATTCATACTCCCCACCGGAGACGCTTCGTCCACACCCCCCGGAGCCGCCCCACCGACGCCCCCGTCGTCGGCCTCTGATCCTCTTCGCCGACACCTTCCTCAACCCTACCGGAGCCGCTTCACCGACACCTTCCTCAACCCTACCGGAGCCGCTTCGCCGACACCATCGTCAACCCTACCGGAGTAGCTTCGCCTATACCATTCTCAACCCTACCGAGGCTGCTTTGCCAACTCACAAGTCCACGGCCTCAGATCCGCTTCCTCGCACCCTCATCCAACCTACCGGAGCAGCTTCAATCGCCCCGTCCACGGCCGCAGATCCGCATCGTTGACACCATCCTTAACCCAACCACCGGAGCAGCTTCTGACGCCCCGTCCACGGCCGCAAATTCGCATCGTCGACACCATCCTTAACCCAACCACCGGAGCAGCTTCTGACGCCCCGTCCATGGCCGCAGATCTGCGTCGTCGACACCATCCTTAACCCAACCACCGGAGCAGCTTCACCTACGCCCTTGTCCACGGCCATAGATCCGCTTCGCCCACACCGTAGTCCACCCTACCGGAGCCGCTCCACAAACACCCTACTCGACGGTTCTAGATCTCCTTACCGGACCCTGACAGCCAGCGCAGCGTCATCACCCTCGATGTTTCTAACCTGATTTCCACCGCCTGGAGAGATGCTAAGCACCCGCTGATACGTCTCCAACGTATCTATAATTTTTGATTGCTCCATGCTACTTTATCTATTGTTTTGGACTATAATGGGCTTTATTTTCCACTTTTATATTAATTTTGGGACTAACCTATTAATCGGAGGCCCAGCCCAGAATTGCTGTTTTTTGCCTTTTTTAGTGTTTCGAAGAAACAAAATATCAAACGGAGTCCAAACGGAATGAAACCTTCGGAAACGTGATTTTCTCACTGAACGTGATCCAGGAGACTTGGACCCTACGCCAAGGAACATCGGAGGCGGTCACGAGGGTGGGGGGCGCCCCCCTAGGGCGCGCTCCCCTGCCTCGTGGGCCCCCTGATGCTCCACCGACGTACTCCTTCCTCCCATATATACCTACGTACCACCAAACGATCAGAACAGGAGCCAAAAACCTAATTCCACCGCCGCAACTTCCTGTATCCATGAGATCCCATCTTGGGGCCTGTTCCGGAGCTCCGCCAGAGGGGGCATCCACCACAGAGGTCTTGTACATCAACACCATAGCCTCTCCGATGAAGTGTGAGTAGTTTACTTCAGACCTTCGAGTCCATAGCTAGTAGCTAGATGTCTTCAGATCTTTATACTCGTGGAGATCTATTCGATGTAATCTTATTTTTGCGGTGTGTTTGTTGAGACCGATGAATTGTGGGTTTATGATCCAGCTTATCTATGAATAATATTTGAATCTTCTCTGAATTCTTTTATGTATGGTTGAGTTATCTTTGCAAGTCTCTTCGAATTATCCGTTTGGTTTGGCCAACTAGATTGGTAGTTCTTGCAATGGGAGAAGTGCATGGCTTTGGGTTCAATCTTGCGGTGTCCTTACCCAAAGGATGTAAAGGGTTGCAAGGCACGATTGTATTGTTGCCATCGAGGATAACAAGATGGAGTATTTATCATATTGCATGAATTTATTCCTCTACATCATGTCATCTTGCTTAAGCGTTACTCTATTTTTAACTTAACACTCTAGATGCATTTGGATAGCGGTCGATGAGTGGAGTAATAGTAGTAGATGCGAATCGTTTGATCTACTTGTCTCGAACGTGATGCCTATATACATGATCATACCTAGATATACTCATAACTATGCTCAATTCTGTCAATTGCTCAACAGTAATTTGTTCACCCACCGTAGAATACTTATGCTCTTGAGAGAAGCCACTAGTGAAACCTATGGCCCCCGGGTCTATTCTCATCATATCAATCTCCATCACTTTTATACTTGCCTTGTTTTTACTTTGCATTTTACCTTTCACTTTGCATCTTTATACCAAAAATACCAAAAATATTATATCTATCAGATCTCACTCCCATAAGTGACCGCGAAGGGATTGACGACCCCTAATCGCGTTGGTTGCGAGTAGCTATCGTTTTGTGCAGGTACAAGGGACTTGTGCGTGGCCTCCTACTGGATTGATACCTTGGTTCTCAAAAACTGAGGGAAATACTTACGCTACTGTGCTGCATCATCCTCTCCTCTTCGGGGAAAACCAACGCAAGCTCAAGACGTAGCACCCGCCACGGCCTAGGTACTTGTCACCTTTAAACCCGTCCAGCATCACCTGCCCGATGTACTTCAAATATACTAACCGGTCGCTGTTACCTGTTATGCAGCTGGCAAAAATATAGCAACTCATCATACAGCAGCAGCAGTCTGCAATTCATCATATAACAGCAGCAGCTCATAGCAATTCATCATATAGCAGCACCAGGAGCAACTCATAGCAATTCATCATATAGCAGCAGCAGGAGCAGCTCATAGCAATTCATCATATAGCAGCAGCAGGAGTAGCTTGTAGCAACTCATCATATAGCAGCAGCAGCTCATAGCAATTCATCATATAGCAGCAGCAGCAGCTCATAGCAACTCATCATACAGCAGCAGCAGCTGATACCAATTCATCATATAGCAGCAGCAGGAGCAGCTCATAGCAATGCATCATATAGCAGCAGCAGAAGCAGCTCATAGCAATTCATCGTATAGTGGATCAGAATGAAAATTTGGCAAAAAAACATAGGAGATCCTCACCTTGTTGGATGAGCTCATCCTTCAACAGCACCTCAAGGCCATGGCCTGGGAGGAGGGGAGGTGGAATAAGGTGCCTTCGCGCGATGTGGCATCGGCCAGAAGTTGTGCAGCGCCACGGAGTAGTGCGTTGGACGAACCATAGTGGAGCAGCTGTTGGAGACCATGAGAATGAGGGGCGGCGCCAGAGGGAGGAGCAGCCAGGGAGATTTGCCCCTACCCGCCAGCCATGTATCCTAGCTGGACATAGCATCGTCGAGGACCAGGCCAGATGGGACCAATGGAGACGGCTCGCTGGAGGAACCCTAGTGCTGCAGGCAGGGGATAGAGGTAGAGGGAAAGGGGAGAGGAGATGCAAGAGGGCAGGGCAGTGAATGCTTGCGTGTTTGTTTTTACTTGAGGTTCAGGTGTGACACGGGCGTCAGCAGTTGCATTTTGAGTGTAATATAGGCAGACAACAGAGTCATTTCACTATTGAATCTCTGGATATGGTGATTCATGAAACCCATGGTATGATGTGTAAACACAGCCCCCCTCGCGAATGGAAGTTGCATAGCACAGTAATCATCGCCGGTGATATGATCGATGATTGGGTGGATGATCGGATAATTGAGCCCGAGGAACAAGGAGTGGTTGCCGAGGTTGTAAACCTGCCTCCAGTTGAACACGCCTGGCCCAACGGAGCTGGGATCTTTCTTGAACACGAAGCAGCCATAGCCATCAATGTCATGAACGCCGCACACATTGTATTGCATGTGGTTTGATGTAATGGTTTGGTCAATTTGGTACGTGTAAATGAGCATCAAATGACCGCCGTCAGCTGAACGAGCGATAAACCAGCACCCATCGGCTGGTATGATTCCAGGTCCTGGAATCATGATGGCCAGCGCATTTGCGACTGCTGCAACAATTCAAATGGGAGTCCAAAAGGACAAAAATAAACAATCATGTTTAGAGTATGTGTGGAATTAAGATTATTATAACAGTGGCACATATCATAGACAGAGAATTGCAATGCGGTGGTCATAATCATACCCCAAGTTAAAAAAATAAGCCAATGGCTTTCATATTCTAGCAACATGTCATGGTTCAAACATCATGTAACAATGAGAGGAAAACAGCTATGACAGCGCCTACTCATATTCTACCATAGGACTTACTACTACTATTCTCATATCAACTCTAAGCAATAACATGCGTTGTTATAAAAATCTTGTAAACGAGAGTAACATATAGCAATCGTGATGTTATGCTCATAATATGTATTCTAACAATCATTAGATGCCAATTTTTCTCATATCAACTCTAACAATTGGCCGTATGCATCGCTCTGATGCAGAGGCCGGGGAGACCCCCGTTTTTGAAAAAAAACTCTAACAATAACATGTGTGGTCATAAAAATCTAGGAAATGAGAGGACCATATAGCAATGATGTGGTTATAGACATGCTATGCATTCTAAATTTGTAACAAATGAACATGCAGTCGTATTCATAAGGTAAAGATGAGATGATATAGAACAATTACACGACGATAGATTCCACCAGTATAGGCACCCAATCTGTGCGTCGACCGCGTAAATGTTGCCATCATGCACTATAGCATCAGACAGAAATGTTGCCTCAACAGGATTGATGATGAGCCATAACCATGTATGGCGACCAGATTCTAGATAGACTAATCCCATGTTGAACAAGGCAATGAGATTGTAATCCATGTAGTCTTCTGATGGTGTGGGCACTTCACAGGTTACAACTTTCTGCAAACAGAGGTCGAGCCAAAATAGAGGCAGGAGTGTCCGGCGGGCCGTGAGGCTCGATGGCGGCAGTATCCAACGATGGAAGGGTGATCTCTCGCTGGGTGTAGATATCCACGAGACGCCAAGGACTACCGGTGTGGTGGATGAGGACGATCCAGTTGGCCTTCATGCCCGCCCAGTAGTGGCCGCGCATGAAGGACAGGTGGACGGGTAGTGGTAGCATGTCGAGGGGCACCACGGCAACTTCCGTAGGATCATCAAGTCGGTGTCTGGGCCACCTGTGAGGATCGGGCATCAGCAAGCAGGGTGTCTTCAAAAGAGCCGGTCGGTTGCAGACGAGTAGACGGTACAAAGACATCGAGCATGCGGCCAGACGGACGGTGCTGAGTAGGTCCATACGACTATAGATCTGCTCCAAGAGAACATTGGGGAGGGAATTCCAATCGCGGCTCTGCGTGTCAGTTGGTTCTGCCATTGGGGTTTTCGGTGCCTGCGAGCCAGCGGGGAAGTGGATTCGGGCGGGCGAGTGAAGAAGCTTCTCCTTGTGTGGCCGAGTAGTGAGCGGGGGGATATGGTACCGCGAGCTACCAAGGAAGATGGCGTGGCGCAGGCGGCAAAGGAGCGGGTAAATGGTGTCGGCCGACGATGGGGAAGAGAGGAGGAAGAAGAAGAGAGGAGGAAGAAGAGTGGAAGGCGGGAAGAAAGTGCATTAAATCTCAATTCTACTAGTACTACTACCAGGATATAGGCACCGTCCTTCGGAGTGTAAATAGTTACACCGATGACATGTGGGTCTACCACAAGAGGGCCCATATGTCAGTTAATGGAGGACAGAAGCGTGCTCTATTGGCAAACATGATGGCAGTACTGGGTAAGGCTGATTTAGTAACACCAACACGCTGGTTCAGCTTATTAATTACGTGTCCCATCTGCTGCAGCGTATATTGTCACTTCACTGTGAAGACTAGTTGAATAGTTCTCTCTGACCGAGATGGGGAATAATGGATCGAGGGGACTTCCTTTCTACAGTATCCCTATGCCTCTACGCTCACTTCACTCATTTTGCTCCGTACCTAGTCACTTGTTGAAATCTGTAGAAAGACAAATACTCCGTATTTGGGAACAGAGGGAGGCTTTTACTCCGTACTATTTGGGAACATAGGGAGTATCACCATATGGAGGGAACAGAGGAAGCTTGAAATATGAACATGTCAATGGGAGGGAGTAAGCCCCATGCATGCATGCATGCATGCAACATGCAACACTCACACGTACTCCACATGGACGCACGCAACACTCACGCACCCATGCGGCACACATCACACGACGCAACACACACGCTCATGCTCAAGTGCTCAACCTACTCCCTACGTCCGTGAAAGACTGTACATTTAGAGATTTACACATTGACCAGGGTATAATTAACGCCCAAAAGTAGCAGACTTATGTGTGCATGCGACCATTGAGATAAGAAGATTAAATGAAGGCCGTTGCATGCTGTAATTAAGGATAGACATGTAGCCTATACCTACATCACAAGTTGGTGCATTAGTCAATCAATATCGATTTAAATTAAAGGATAAATGCATTGGAAGTGTAGATGTACATCATATACTACTACATCATGTTTTATAGCCGATGTACACTCTTTGTTGGAAGACCGAGGGAGGACACGTGCATGCACTCACATACACAGCCAGGGCGGTTCGGGCGCAAGGGTTGGACTCGTGTCGCGCCTGCGTAAAGTTTTGTTTAACTGATTTCTTTGCTCTGCCAACTGACAGGTGGGACCCAGAAACCAGGTGACAATTTAACCAGTCAACAAAGTGCCATGTCGACTATGTGGCCGGTCAGTAGGGTGCAATACGGTGCTCTACGATGAGCTAGTGATCGTATAATCGACGCAAAACTATATATAGTGACCATAAAGAGCGTATTGTTACATACGTCGACCGCCAATGTATTTTTCTCGTTTCAAATTAAGCCATATTAATCGGAAAGGACGCATATGGACTACTACTAGTACTAGTACTGCTTTGATGTGTCCCGTCAACTCGCCGAATGAGGAGAAGCTTGCTTACTACGCCTCTCCCTCGCCCACGCGCGCGGTGGTTCACAGGACGAGGAGAGGGTTTTGACTACAATGCCCTCTCCCTCTCCCTCTCCCTCTACCTCGCCCTCGTCCTCGCCCTCGCGGTGGACGTGCAGCAGTTCAATCGGTGTCAGATTGCCAGAAGCATATTGTACTGTAGTATCATCATTGTTGGACCTTCCGAAGAGGCGAAGAGCCAGGTGCAAGGTTCACACGAGTACGAACTGCTGAACCTCCCGAAGAGGCAAAGAGCCAAGCGCAAGGTTTTATAGGAGTTGTCGTCTTAGTAGGAGTGTACTACAACTATAGCGAACGATGCTACTGTATGATGCCGCCACATCACGTATATCCAAAGCTGTGCCACCTTTTTTTTCTCAAAGAGCGTGTTGGAGCCCGTGCAACAACCACACAAGTTGCACGTACACATAACACATTTACTAGTAATAAATTCGAAATGAAAAATGCCAGTATGTCACACAAGTTCATCTCCAATTCATGTGATAATTTTGTGCACGACTAGTCTACATATATTCACAGCGCTACCGTTCACAATTACCGTACTCCACTTACACGTTATAGATGGGCTACATGTCCTCCTCCAGGTTCCAGTCCCAGGTGTTCTTCATGGATGGCACGATCCATAGCGGTGGGCAATGGGAATCATTGTCGCAGCTTTCTAGTCCGGTTCCACACGATGGAGATTCATCCAAGCTGAAGCGGCATAAATCAGGGATATTGTGTCCCAGCATGTCGTTCATCCGGCGGTGCGCACTGAAGACACAACCATGCTTCATGAACATCAGGCCTTCCGTGTCGTGCACGGAAGGTGGCATCCGCTTCACAATGGGGTAGCTGTCCCCGATGAAAAGCAAGTACTCTCCAAGAGTGTTCCTCGGCACCCACGTAGCATCACAGGGGTCGAACTCGGCGCCGTTCGTCTGGTACACGCAGCATCCCAGATCTGGACACACGGTGACGTACATAGTCAAGGTCCATGCATAATAGTGTTGTGCTCAAATATGGCGGTTAGTAATACTGTGCAGCAAATAGTACTACTCCGGTATAGAGGAAGTAAAATAACCGGCTTAATATATATAGCCACTCTTGGCTACATGGATGAGATAGTAAGACATGGAAAAACAAAAATGGTGGTAGCTAGTGGGTTCAAGTCCTCAAGGGCCTAGCTAGCTATACGCGTCCTCCAAGGTAAAAAGTACTCCTACTAGTACTACTAAGTATACTACTAGTACAACAATGAAAGAGAAGGCGAGAGGGTTAAAAAATGGAATACCTGGGTAGATGGTGACGGTCCGATCGTGGTAGATTGTGTGACCATGTTTCACATCAGTGGTACCATGGGTAACGACTGCTAAGATAGTTGATCCCAATATGCCAAAGTCAGCTACAAGGTTTCAGGTTAGACCGAATCGCGGATGCAAATGCACATCCAGGATCGGCGATCTTATTCTTGGGATGACTGGTCCCTGCAAAATAATGGAGTACCGTTAGGGATGCAAATGATGGTTTGTGCATTCCGTTTGTAATCTCTCATACCGTAGGATGGCAACCGGATGAAACAAGTCCCCTGGCTTGTCACCGCGAAGATGCAGCCTAGATGGCGCAAGGCGTCTTCGAACGTGTAGGGGTACAAATCTGCCGCCGCCAACATGCGCCAGCCTCTACCGTTACTGCCTCTTGCATTGATGGCAATCCTTATGTCGAACACCGCGATGAGATAGTAATCGTCGTAGCCGCCTTGCTTTGTCGGCGGGTCCGCAATTGCTATCTTCTTCAATCTCATGTAGGCATCATCATACGTATTCAAGCCCAGCCAGTCCGGAAGGCCGATCCCAATGGTGGAGAAGGGTCACGGAACGGCCGCTTCGCTGTGGATGTTGTGCAAAATGATGGTGGTATCCGCCGAGGTATGCAAGCCAATCTTCGTTGGCACCGATCCGCACCTATATATAAGATGGTGGGCAGCGGAGAAATTACGGGATGGAAATGGAATAACTAAGTACTACATGATCAAACTCCATTACTGACCTGCTCATCGGACAAAATACGACTACCTCTCAACGTCGGCAACTCTAGTGGAGTCAATGTGCAACCATGGCCAGGGAGCGGTGGACTGTTCAAAGGATTGTCCTGTAGAAGAACCTTCTCCTCGAGGACGCATGGACGACCAACAAGCATGGCCTTTTCCCCAGCCTGTTTAAGCAGCGTCTTGAAAAAGTTGGTGCAGGAAGCACCGAGTCTTGCGGCGGTGAGGAAGTCGGAGCGGTGTGCAATTTCTCCTAGAGGATCATCATCCAAGGTCTCCCAGCCCCGACGAGGAGGAGAACCGCCTGGCGAATCCATGGGAGCAGCGACGAACTGCCTTCTCTTCGGGGGGAGGGGAACTGGCGAGGAGGAGATAAGAGCGTAGTAACCGCAGGGCCTCGTCCCTTCCAACTGTAGATCGTTCCCCAGCGAAGGGGTGAGGCTATTATTTACTACTTAGTACTAGCATTATGGAATGTTATGGGATTGCATTATACTGCAAATAATAGCACTAGTAAGAAATTTTTGGCACTAGGTAGTAGTTTTTGGCGTGGATTAAGAAATTTTGGGTATGTTTTTGCCATTTTTTGTACACGCCAACTAGTGTCAGAAAATGTCTTACATTATGTGACGGAGGAGTATGTACTCGTACTGTAGCAGTACTAGTACTACTTTTCTCAACTAGTAGTGCGATGTACTGTACTTCTAGTCTAGTCTACTAGTAGTATAGTGCACCAGTTTTGAACTCTTGAATCTCAGGGCCAAGGAGCTACAGTTGGAAGTGGAGGGTACTACTGTTCTCTAGAACCATCGCTGTACTATCAATGCAGGGGAAGTACACCTGCGTAGTGGCCTAGTGGGTACTCTCGGTGCTCTATTCAGCCGCTCCTCTCACGTAGCTGGCCTACTCAGCTGCTCCTCTCACGCACACACTAGCAGCCTGTTTATCAGCGACGGTTACTGCGGGGGCAAAACATTTGAGTTATTTGATACAGTGAGACTAGGCTTTTCGCTTCCATTTGTGGAGGTGTAATGGATCTCGTCGAACTTTGTTAGTAGTTCCTTCTTTATGAATGAGATGAAGCAAAGCTTTTGCCTCCGTTAAAAAAAAACAAGTCAAGAGGAATTTCTTTTATAGTAGAGCCGATAATGGAGTTAAGTCCATGCGTGCAACGCCACAAGCTACAGAGTAGTAGTAGAGCACTTTACATACAGAGCCATATTGCACAGTTCCCAATGCCCCTTGAACTTTTCCGGCTCCTCGGGCTTAATTGGAAGGCGCTAGTTTAAATATGCTACTAGCTGATGAGGAAGCTGCAAGCGAGGTGCGGCTAGGGCGAGCACGCGAGCCACGGGATGCTGGGAAAGAAAACCCGTTCACGTGGCTAGGCTGTCCAGTGCACCCAGATTGTGGGGCCACACGTCCGTTTGACTTCAAAACTCAAACTACCCGTGTAAAATATTGGCTCGCAGCGAAGTGTAGTAGTACTATTTTTTTAAAAGGCCGCTGTGCGTTCGGCCGGGATAGAACCCACAAAACGAGGTATACACTCCCGCGACCACTAGTAGTACTCGTTGGAGTACAACGCAACCTAGAATCGCCTTTTGCCGCTAGTAGTACGTACATTGTTCCTTACAAGAAACCCCTAATAATGCAAGAAACCACTAAAATGCCAAGAAACTACTACCACTTGCATACGTGGCCGACTTAAGATAAGACTACCTTATCAACCATTGTATATGCTCTTACCAACAAAAATCCTCGAGTGACCTCCTACCTCCGGCCCGTCCACCTAGTCATCCTCGGCCATGGGAGGCAGCTACCGCCGCCGATAGAAGGCAGGGTCAAAACCGCCGGCGGTGCGGAGCCCATGTTGCGGCAGCCCGGATGCCAGCTCCGCCCGGCGCTCGCGGCCGCTAGCTAGCCAAGATAGCTCCGTCCAGCTGCTTGTCTGCAAGGTTTGCTAGCTAGATTGGCACGGCAACGCGACGGCTTGCTCGTGCGCGCCTCCCTAAGGCCAGCCATCTGGCTCGAGCGAAGGCCAGCGCGGCGGCTTGCTCGCTAGTGGGTCACGCTCGGGCCAGCCTGCCAACCCATGCGGAGGCCAGCGCAACGTCCGGCCCGTCCGGCGGAGCGGCGGCCAACTCGCCGGCGCCACCGACGAACACGCATCAGTACTGTTTGAAGTAATGTTCAGGAAAAATAATGATTTGAGGGGGAATAACAGGATAGAAGGTCAGATGTGGGTCCCTCGTGTCAACGGTCAAACAAAATGTGTTGGTTTAAGCTGCCTCACAAGACGGACGTGTGGGCCAACCCAGTCATAAATGGGTTTAAACGAACCTAATCGGTAGGAGTACTAGGTAGTAGTTTTTGGCGTGGATTAAGAAATTTTGGGTATGTTTTTGCTATTTTTGTACAATAGATTCTTCCTAGGGCTGGTTGAAAGTGGTAGTTTTTGTTAAATACTCTACATATTGTAAGTAGGAGTGAAAGTTAAGCTTTGGAAGCCAATAAGCAAGGCTAGTTACATAGTGCATATGTGTACATGATTGAAAGTAAATATCAACCATGAGCGACTAATATCTTGATGGAAAACTCAAAACTATGGAATACTAGGAAAAAATGCATGGTTGGAAATACTAGCAATGTTCATGTCCGTTGCAACGAATCATAATTAGAATAATACTTATTCACAAACTTGGTACAAAACACCCTAATTTTGATATACATATGTCACTAGAGATATTTTATGTTTCAATTAGAATATATTCCTCGGGCTGTTTTGGTGAGGTCAGGGAGGGATGTGGTTGGTTTTAAGATACTAATTATGGGTTTTTCTGCAAATTGGTAGACAAGTGGGATGTTGGTGAGAAAAGGCAACAACTTACCTCACAATCATTAGATGTAGATCTAATGGTCAGAAATGACGGATGGCAGACACACCAGCATCACCAACTTAGTCTTGTGTAGGAGTACTAGCAAGATCCGTTCATTGCACGGAACATCAAGATGCATTTTTTTATAAAACACTTGTTGTGATTGACCCTTGTGGGAGTAATCCCATGTGTAAAAACTAATGATATCTTGAGAAATATGGGATAAGGTGAAGAGGAGTGGGGTGTGGTGGTGGTTGGTGGTCAGACTGAGCGGAGGCCTGGGGATTGACGACGCCGGCAGCGGCCACCAGGCCAGTTTGTTCCAGAGGCTTCCTTTCTTAATTGCTCAACAATGAGGTTTGTTGGAGATAAGGATGAACGAGGGAAGGCCTTGTCTGCAAATGTGGAGAGGGGTGCGGGTATCTTTTAGTTTAATTTCCATCCGTCAGATATAGATCGGACGGTCTATATTGCAAGATGGCACACGTACCATCATCACCAACTCGGTTTTTTATAAGAGAAGAAATATAAGTATGGAGATACAGACATATTATCGATACTTGCTTCCGTAAACTAGCATCTACATTCTATTCAATGCCTTAGCATGTGGGGCCTTAGCACAATGACTTCTCGACTGTGTAAAACAAAGATTTTCCCGTCGCCGACAAGGAGGGGGTGACGGCGGTGCGCTTTTTGGCTTGCTCTAGTCCTAGTAGTCATACTAGGTGGTCTAAGCACGTGTAGATTTTTTTTCACGTCTCGTGTTCGCCGTACTGCCATGACTGTTGATGAATAGACGGTAAGTTATTCACGGGGAAACCCTTGTTGAGCACGTTTGCGAGAGAGAGAGAGAGAGAGTGTGCGTGTGTGATATGTTAGAGACTGAGGCAATGATAACAGATTCTATGTGTCTATGTGTGTGGAGGATAGAGAGAGACATGTACATGGGGCTTTGTGTTGTGTAACATGGAGACACATATACATAATTAGAGACTGAGTGTGTGAGATACACATGCGGACATGGGGAGAGATGAGGATCCAGATAAATGGGTGTTTGTGCGTGTCTGTGTGTGTTTGTGCACACGTTTGTGTGTGACAGGGAGAGAGTGTATGTGGAGTAGAGAGACCACAGATGATGTAAACCTAGTATAAGGGAAGGGGGAATGGTGTGACATGTGTAGTAGCGAGATAGCACGGTGCGGGCGGGGAGCAGACTATTTGGAAGAGACATCGAGTGTGTGTGTGGGAGAGGGTGTGAGAGCGAGAGAAAGAGAGAGCGAGCGAGAGAGAGAGAGAGAGAGAGAGAGAGAGAGAGAGAGAGAGGAAGAGAGGGGGCGAGAGGGGTCGTTTGTGTCCATAAATGGCATATAGATAGGGAGACAATGTTGATGTTGTGCGAAATTGGCCTATGAACGGAGACGCAAGGGAAGCGAGTCATCGTGTGTGTGATAGGGACTTCATGAGAGATCTAGAATAGATGGTGTAGAGAACAATATGCGAAATCGAGAACGATTATACATTAGGGAGCTATGCAAAGAGTCACGACATATATGTATACTGAGGGAAGGAGCTGGGCGGGTCCGCATGTGGGAGAGATAGAAAGAGGAGAGTGGTGCACAAGGAGACAAAGTGTGCTTGTTTGCAGTGGGGTGGTGTGTGAGGTGAGTCTTGCGAGAACCACATAACTAGGGAGATAGACGTTTGGGGGCGACGTTTTGTGTGTGTGGGAAATACACACTCTACATAGTGCGTGTGCTTGGGTAAGAGAGATAGCGGGAGGCCTAGAGAGTGAGGGAAGAGATGTGTGCATGCCCGAGAGACAAAGTGATAGAGACCTATGTTGGGGGTCCGGACTTTACAAGAGAGAGGGGTGTTAATGTGCTCGTGTGTTGGTGTTTGGGGGAGAGGACGACTTCTCTATGTGTGTGTGTGTGTGTCTGGTGGTGGTGGTGGGGGGGGGGGTTGAGTTCAGATAAATAGTGAGGTGTCTATATTTGAGGGACTTTAGCGTAATTGAGATATTGCGCACTCATGGTTGATCAATTTGTTTCACAGTTTGTACTATGAGATAACGATACTTTTGAACATGCGTGATATACCTTGATGTACCAGAATTACAAACCTAAGATTGGAATTTTGCAATTCGACTCCATCATTAGCTTTTGTAATTCATTTAAACGGAGGTACATTTTTTAAGCTGGGATTTCGTGATTTCAAATTCATATATCAAACCTAGAGATAAACACATACGGGCATGTTCAAACTTTATGATCATTCACTTTATTCATACACATACACATTTTTGCTTTTGTCATCATATTTAGGATAAACACATTTGAAATTTCGTTTGAATTGGACCGTATGATGGTATTTGCTTGTAGTAGCTCAATGATCCATATTTGAATTGAATGGACAATTTAAGTTTCGAGTTGGAGACATTGATTTTCAAAACTTGCACATTTTTTTGCGTGCAAAACAAACAAATTGTCGGCCATGATATCATAGTCGGCCGTACGAGAGCAGAATACTTATAATTTTAGGCGCCAAAAGCTTTCAAACTTCCCGCTCACATTGAAGTATCACGTGCCCGAAAGTTTAGCCCTGCGATATTCCTGATTTACCCCTGCCACATGAACGGAAAAGGGCTGCTTTGGTAACTCCATTCTTTTCCCCTCTTTTCCCCAACATTCTTAACCAGAGCCCCTCCCCTTCCCCTCCCCGACCCCCCAACCACGGCAAGCTGCCGAATCTAGTCCTCCGCCGCAGCGGTGGACCTCACACCCCGCCGGATCTACCTTCCGCACCTTGGAAGCCCCAACTGCCAACTCACCACTTCACCGAAGCCGCTTCAGCGACTGGCTTGTCCACCGCTCCAGATCTCCTTGACCGCCATCATGGTCCATCGCACCGGATCTGCTTAACCGGCGCCCTCATCCACCACAGCGTAGGACCTTCACTGACTCCCTCATCCGCCCCTTCACTGGCCCTTCATACAAGCCCTCGTCCGCGGCAACAGATCCGCCTCACCGAAAGCACTGTACAAGGCGCCCGCCGAAGCCTTCGTCCACTGCATCGGACCCGCTCCACGGATGCCATATTCAACTCCACCGGCCATGCTTTATCGACACCGCAGCCTCATCAGGTTATTTCAATTTGTACTCCTTCGGTTTTTCTCTTTATCGTGCAACTGTTCACTTACCACAAATGAGCTTTCTTGTATGTCGACAGGCGCCGCAACCGTAGCACCGGAGCCGCTTCAGCGATGGCGACAGCCGGCCCAAACTCAACCGCAACACGAGCACCATCGACGATCCTTAGCTATCAAGTATGACAACGATACCCATACGCGGCCGAGAATCAGGTACTATTATCCAACGGTCGGCGCCTACGTTCACTTTCCTAGCATAAGCACCATACCTCTGAATTTCTTCAGGGCATCATTCAGTTTTTCATGAGACGCGTTATTCGCTTGCACCTGAGGGCCATACTTACGCAAGTGAACATGTTACATGTGCTAAATTACATACCGGTGCACATATAGTTAATATGCTTTAGTTTTGTTACGATGCCACTGTTGGTTCCATCGATCGCTTAATGTTCTCTATGCTTAATTACACATCGCAAACTAGCATGTGGTTCCGCTGCTTTTTGTTCATTTTACCCTACATTTTCTGATGCTAGCTATTACATCACTGTTCCGAGCCTCTGTTCATTACTTGTTTGTGTGTTCTTGATCTTCCCAAGTTGCATGACTAATTTGATGCTTCTATTAATTATGGAGCTGCCAACCCCATCAAGCAAAATATTTGTTCTTTTGGGCTGGCACCTCGAACAAGCATAAAAATAGAGGGAAGCAGATATATTATCGTGTATGCACACACCTTCTTTCATTAGTTTAGATGAACCATTGATGATCAATTCGGACCAGTGCATGCGATTAAAATTAGTTTTACCTAAATAGATGGTGCAGAATAAACTACAACAACTAGATTTGCAACCACGGGATCTTGACGATATCTTCAAAGAACATTGCAACAGCAGCTAGGCTTCACAGCAACATATGGTAAGCCAGTGTGTTTTAGTACATGTGAAATGTAATGTGAGTGGGCTGCTTTCTTGGCTTGTGCCCTCAACGTGTAATCCTACCGAATTACAAATAGTTCAGTTGTCTGCTTTGTTGTATTGCTTGATTCAAATACTTGTTTGTTGTTACTCTATACCTGAGTTGGCCAATATGTCAGCAGTGCCTGGTGTACTAATGTAAAGAAATGCATGCCTATTTCATTTGAGTCCTTAACTTTTCCTCTCAACTTCATCACAAGACTGTCTTCATAGTTTATATGAGGCCACACTGTTAAGTGCTTTCTCAGATTATTTCAACTGCTTAGATGCCTTGGCAACTTAAATATAGTGGTTGTACACTCCCTTTCAACTAGGGATGTCAAGCGGGTCCCGCTTAATCGATTAAAGTCCACTAGTGGTATGATAGTTCAAAAGAGTTTTTGTTTTTTGAGGAAAATGAACTAGGGAGGCAGCAAAAACTAACTAGATGGGACTGGCGGATGTCGTTTATTTGCCACTTACATCCCTAGTTTCATATTACCATTTTAATTTCTTTTCGGCTGATGCTGCTTCGAACCATTTAAATATAGTTTGCCATGCTCGGCAATAATTCATCTGTCGTTTACCATGTAAGCTTACTGCCTGGATCATACGATAACTATCTCTTACTTATGTCCAGCGAAAACCTTTCAGGATGCCGTTCACACTAGGACACAATGTACAACCCCAGAATCTATTTGTGGAAGCAGTGCGCCATCCATGTTACCAGATGGTAGCAGTTTAGAGGCAACACTGCCGGAGAGCACTCTAAGCACAGATATCATAGTGCTTGAGGCTCTACTAGAGGTAGAAAGAGATGGTGTGGCTGCCATGAATGAGGTAATCTTTATCTTGAGGCTGGAAATTACGGAATTAGCGGCACGCATTATGCAAGCAACCCAAGAATTGGAGGAATTAAGAATGTTGCATTTGAAGATGGAGGAGGTCCTGCTGTTTTTGCTATCTGAAGCCGAAGGTAATCCCGGTTCTTCTTTAGATACCAGTTGAAATTGTCATTAGATTATTGTACTTGCATGTTGTGTCATGTCTTTGAAAGGATTATGTTGCAAGACCCCCTATGTTGTCCATGTGTTGTAATGATCCGAATTTTTTAGGCGAGGTAATCCTCAGTACTTGTATGATTGACATAAGGTGAACTGTTTTTCGTGTGAGCATATTGTATTGGATGAAATAACTGTTTGAATCAGAGTGTATCCAACCTACTGAATTCGAAGATCACGGCATTTCTAAATCATAATCATATATAAAGGTGGAATAAATCTTTGTTGTGGTTTGGAAGAAATAAATAACAAAACGTATAATTATCTGTGGATATTCGTAATCGAATACAAATTGGATTTGAATTTAGTTTGCCAGGTCCCAGGGCAAACGTGAATGCTAATTCTCCCAAGTTTAGAATGAAGCGGCTAAACACCCACTATAATTTGTGGGCTACCCGAAGCAAGTGTTTGCGAGATGGAAATTACTGCCTACCCCTGACAATTGACATCCTTATCGAACGGATTTACACTACTGTCGATAGGGGTAGACTAGTAACTTCAACCAGAGTGACACGACGGCCTCCGAGCCCATTCAGACACGGGGGCGCCAAACGTGGGCGGCAAAACACATTTGATTCAAGCTCGTCTGAAAGACAGGTGTCTCTTCCTCCATTTCCCCATTCATACACGGTGCGTGACAAAATAAACTCTCCTCGTCCGAAATCGATGTAGGCTAATATTTTAAATAGGGGCAGATGTGTAACTTCCATCAGACGTGACACAACCGCCCTACCTATCAACACCGTTGATACACCGTGGGTGCCAACCGTGGGCGGCAAAACACCCTCTCCTCGCCCGAAATAGTTACCGGAAAATATTTGGGAGATGCGAGATTATCGTCCTATGCCCAACCGACGCGATGCCCGAAATTTTAAACGGGGGATAAGTTCGTAACTTTCCCCCATTTCAAAGAAGCACGTCCCAAAGTTTCAGATCCCCCCTCCCCTCCATTTCCCCATTCATACACCGTCAGCGGCACGACAACCTCCGCACTGTGGCCAGCCTCCTCCGTCCGCCACCCCATCCTCCACCTTGCCGGAGCCGCTACCCCTACCCCATCGTCCACTGCAAGAGATGGACGTCTCTCATCCACGACGCTGGACCAGGATCCTTTTATCGCCTCCTCTCGCTTCATCGGCGCCGTCGTCCACCTTGCCGTTGCCGCTCCTACGACCGCCTCGTCCATGGCAACATGATATATCCCCCGACCCGGCCGTCTTCCGTCTAAAGACTTCTTCCCCGCCGCCGACAGCCATCGCACCCGCAGCACCCTCAACGTATCAGCATAGGCCTACACAGCGTCGCAAGAGAGGTGGTACTCTTCCATATGTGCTTAAGTTATTGATCTCACCCGGAAAATAGATCATAATTTGTTTACTGTACTTTTCTTGTCTGTACTAAATCGTAGTGGCTAGTTGAAAGCAAACATTGGTTGCGAAGTAGCTTTTTCCGGTTTGCACCTTCAGATCCGCCATGGCACCGACACTATACTCGTAAAGCTTATGGTTCCCCCCTTTATATTCACTACCATCATCGTAGGTGCTTCGTGTCGTGCTAGCACTGCTCCTCAAGACCTCAACCCAAAGCTTACGTGTTGAAATACGAATCTGATATGATGCTCATATCACTAAAACAGAGAACGTTTAATTGTTCACCTAATGTTCCTATATTTGTTTTGAAAAGCATGTGTGCCACCCACTGGTCCAGCTAGTTCCACTTTCCTGATTTTTCTCTTGATGCTTAGGGTTTTCCCCTTTTATCTACTCTACTATGATCTGCGTGAGGTGCTTTCGTCGTACTAGCATTACTCCACCCTTCAAGCTAAACAACACAACACTCGAATTCAAAGCTTAGTTGTTCAAATATGATTGTGATATGATACTGATATTAGTTAACCGACACATTTAATTGGTTAGCTAAAGGTCCCACTTGAGTTTCCAAATGCATGTCGCGACATATAGAGAGACAACATAATTGCATTTCTTTGTCACTTGTTGACCATACTTTCTTGTCCATACCAAATCTTAGTTGTTATTTCAAAGCAAACATCGGTTTCTAACTACCCTTTGCACGGTTTGCAGCTTCAGATCTGCCATCTAACTGCCACGGTGAACACTGTACTCATCATGCTTATGTTTTCCCCATTTTATGATGACCACAATCAGCTACGTGGTTCGTGTCCTAATAGCACTGCTCCACCCATCGAGCTAAACAAGCTTAGTTGTACAAATTCATATTTGATATTATTGCTGATATTAGTAAAACTGAGAGATGTTTAATTGGTGAGCTAAAGTTCCTACTTTAGTTTTGAAATGCATGTGAGCCACATATGGAGATACCGGAAAGAATAGTATTTCTCTGTGCGCTTTGGTTCATCATGGGTGGCCAACCGACATTGTATTGAAAGACTTGTAATATCTTCAATCTGCTTGCTCTTACGCTCTTCTTTAAGATGATACTCTTCTCTTGCGGTCGATCGTCAGTCGAGTTGTTCTCCCTTAGTATATTTTGAATATGTCAGGTCAGGTCGACTTGTTCTTGTTTACTATATGTTGAAGCTATCATCTGCGAAGTGTCATCACTTCTGGAGCTCTCATATTTTGAGTAGTAGGCCACATTATATTAATGCACACAACAAATTACAGCATGCATGGCATCTTTTAAAAGAATTGCAGAGATAGCACAAAGGGGTTTACAGGAGGCAGATTGGATTAGAATCACTTACGCATTACAAAGAAAATCTCACTTGTTTTATGTTTTCATGCATGTCGATATTGAACATTATCAAAATGAATATGAGAATGGGCGCACGAGAGGAATATTATGAACGATCCTTTGGCTAACAAACTTGGCATGGTGGAGGATGGCCTATCTTATTCACCCATCAAGGTGCTTGCTCTAACTTTGCAAAGTTGTATTGGTCGCTTTATATTTTGCATCGACCTCTTGCATTACTTCTACTTTGTTACACCATCTTCTTAGTTTAAGCATCATATATGATTATATGCCATACCTATCTATTTTCTGTACCGATTCCATGTGTTGTCACACTATGTTTTTCCAGTCAAATGTTGTTCTTTCGTAATAGATGTCCAAAAGGAAGCGGGTGAGTGCAGATCCTCAAGGAGTACAAACTAGGTATTTGGAAAAGGTAGTGATACCTGTTAAATCAGATAGATCAACAGCCACAGAAAACACAGGCCCAACTGTACCACACTTTACCCCTACTCCAGTGGCCAAACCCCTATAAGAACTGCTGGGAGCCCAGCGTCAGGTAGTGTCTATGATATCAATTCAAAATTTGAACTCCTAAATTTCTGCTTGTGCCTTACCTTCTCTTGTATGAAAACTAATTTCAGATGAATCTCCTTGCTCAAAGGATCATACGATCTCAAAACAATAATGGGCTCGGCATTGCTCTTGTCAGTACCTCTCTCCCTTTTGCCTTGTAACGCTGTACTTAATTAATTGCTATTTGATTATGTATCATCGACCGCACTTTGAGCTTCATTATCCTCTGTTTCTTCCAATATTATTTGATCTATATTTACTCTTTGCAAAATGTAGAATAATGGCAATGCTTATAAAGAATTTTCTTTGGGGAATTTATTGAATTATCCATCCATCAACATGGAGAAGGGCTTTGTCCAGCCTGTGTTAACATGTAATGTAAGTTCATCCTTCTCATGCCTTCAAACTTTGTTCTAGTATAGATTTGGATAGGCATCATTTCCACCACTACTGTTTGCTTTGCTGTTTACATCTGATTGGATGTTTGCAACAACTACCAGTTTCAAATTGTAGTTGTAAAAACATGTTCCTTATGCAGAACAGATCCATTTATTTGCTTATGTAATTATGAAACCTGTTACGTGTCTCCTTGTTTCTCTTTTGAGTCGTATCTCTTACTCGTGCAGAACTTTAGGGAAGATAGTGAGCCAAACCATCTTGAGGACAGCGAGATGACCCCAAGGTCTGTCTTGATGAAGACAGTGAGTTGAAGCTACTCACCGGCAGGTGTGAGACAACCTCTGTGCGATCGCTGCCTCAATCGATTCGACTTCTTGGTCTCAACTTAAAGCGCAAAGGCTTGCTTCAGCTCAGCTCCGACTTGAAGTCAAAGATGCAATGAAGATGTCGAGGACTGCCGTGTGCACCATCATGCCTTAAATCTAGTGTTGATGCATCTATCGTTGACACAACCGAGGTCTACTCAGCTTCTTCACTGCTTTATGGGCCCGAGCTTGCTGGGCCTAGTGCCTTCGAAGTGCTCTCAGTTTTGTATATTCTTTTATCGGTAGCGTTTATTTGCAATCGGTGGCGAACTTTGATGCCAGTGGATGTAATATGTGATAGTCGTGATAGCCTAGCGTAAGTTGCTTGCTTATTTATTTCCTTGTTGTCTTGTTTATTTGTTTGCTTGTAGTCATTGCAGTTTTTTTTCCGCGGTTTGCTAGTGGCTGCAATAACCTATTTTTTAAAACTAGGCTACAATAACCATGGGCTAATATTTACTGTAGTGACACTAGGCCTCCTACGGGCCAGAAAGCGATGGGCCTTCTACGGGCCGTAGAAACAATGGGCCTTCTACGGGCCGTAGAAACAATGGGCCTTCTACGGGCCGTATCATCAATGGGCCTTATACGAGCAGTATGATAACATGGGCCAATAACAGGCCGCATTATGGCCGTAAACGGGCCAGAGTTGGAATCGTCCGTTCATGGGCCGACCATAATGGGCCATCGTTAATAGGCCGTATTTCATGACACTATGAAAATGGCCCAACGTATTAACGGACCACAAACAGGCCAACTGTAACCACGGGTTGAATTTGGCCCACGAGCAGAAAATGACAGTAACGGGCCGTAAGTAAACGAATGCTGGAAATGAGCCCAAGAATAAATGGGCTTCGAGAAGGCCGAAAGATAACATGGGCTGGAAATGGCCCAACGGAATAACGGGCCGTTAATGGGTATAAAGTGATACATTGTTCATT
Organism: Aegilops longissima; assembly: GCA_021605205.1. Lineage (NCBI taxonomy): Eukaryota > Viridiplantae > Streptophyta > Magnoliopsida > Poales > Poaceae > Aegilops > Aegilops longissima. The sequence continues at coordinate 129,944,875 of CM038677.1, read as the reverse complement.
ACGGGCCAGTTTCACCACGGGCCGTTAATGGGTGTAAAGTGATACACTGTTCATTACGGGCCAGTTTCACCACGGGCCGTTAATAGGCCAAGAGTTACATAGGGCCTCATATGGGCCGAAAGACGTCATGGGACATACATGGGCCAGAAGTGAAAACAGGCTAGAATCATATTGGGTGGCCCAGATGACGCTACTGGGCCTAATTCGGATAGGGCGTAACGGGCCATGGGTTAGCGGGCTGTAAATGGGCTATATGCGAACAGGCCGTTAACAGGCTTTCCATGGGCCGGCCCGCCACCTTTTGACAAAGTCAAACGGGCCGGCCTTTTCACAGGAATGGGCCTCTGTTGGGCCGTGCCACGTCTCGACGTATCATAGGCGCCTTCTATCCAATGAGTGGATGACATCTGTCCCAACGATGAGCCGACACGTGTTTCCTCCAGCCAATGATGATTTTACACGTGGAAAATCCCCATTGGTCGGGGTTGTTAACGGGTTATCGGATCCAAAACCCGACCCAATAGCTTAACGGGGCTCCGTTATGGTGGATGCCACGTGTCGGTCACCCTTGACGAAAGCACTTCTGTGATGCGGGATTTATCGTCATGGAAGTGGACATTTCCGTGATGATAATTTTGGTAATGTCATGGAACACTTCTACGACAGCACATGTATGACTATCTTGATTCTGTCATAAAATCGTCATGGATGTACATGCATGACAAAAAACGCGACCTACTGTGACAAACACGTATCATCACGGAAGTGTATTTTGTTTGTAGTGAGTCTTGGTGTTGATCATGTTTTTCTCGTGAGAGAGGCTTAGTCAACTGGTCTGCAACATTCAGATCCGTATGTATCTTGCAAATCTCTATGTCTCCCTCCTTGACTTGATCGCGGATGGAATTGAAGCGTCTCTTGATGTGCTTGGTTCTCTTGTGAAATCTGGATTCCTTTGCCAAGGCAATTGCACCAGTATTGTCACAAAATATTTTCATTGGACCCGATGCACTAGGTATGACACCGAGATCGGATATGGACTCCTTCATCCAGACTCCTTCATTTGCTGCTTTCGAAGCAGCTATGTACTCCGCTTCACACATAGATCCCGCCACAACGCTTTGCTTAGAACTGCACCAACTTACAGCTCCACCGTTCAATATAAATACGTATTCGGTCTATGACTTAGAGTCATCCAGATCAGTGTCAAAGCTTGCATCGACGTAACCATTTACGACGAGCTCTTTGTCACCTCCATAAACGAGAAACATATACTTAGTCCTTTTCACGTATTTCAGGATGTTCTTGACCTCTGTCAAGTGATCCACTCCTGGATTACTTTGGTACCTCCCTGCTAAACTAATAGCAAGGCACACATCAGGTCTGGTACACAACATTGCATACATGATAGAACCTATGGTTGAAGCATAGGGAATGACTTTCATTTTCTTTCTATCTTCTGAAGTGGTTGGGCATTGAGTCTGACTCAACTCCACACCTTGTAACACATGCAAGAACCCTTTCTTAGCTTGATCCATTTTGAACTTCTTCAAAACTTTATAAAGGTATGTGCTTTGTGAAAGTCCAATCAAGCGTCTTGATCTATCTCTATAGATCTTGATCCCCAATATATAAGCAGCTTCACCGAGGTCTTTCATTGAAAAACTCTTGTTCAAGTATCCTTGTATGCTATCCAGATATATCATTTTCAATCAACAATATGTAATCTACATATAATATTAGAAATGCTACAGAGCTCCCACTCACTTTCTTGTAAATACAGGCTTCTCCAAAAGTCTGTATAAAACCATATGCTTTGATCACACTATCAAAACGTTTATTCCAACTCCGAGATGCTTGCACCAGTCCATAAATGGATCGCTGGAGCTTGCACACTTTGTTAGCATCCTTTGGATCGATAAAACCTTTAGGTTGCATCATATACAACTCTTTTTCCAGAAATCCATTCAGGAATGCAGTCTTTACATCCATTTGCCAAATTTCATAATCATAAAATGCAGCAATTGCTAACATGATTCGGACGGACTTAAGCATCGCTGCGGGTGAGAATGTCTCATCGCGGTCAACTCCTTGAACTTGTAAAAAACCTTTCGCAACAAGTCGAGCCTTGTAGACAGTAACATTACCGTCAGTGTCAGTCTTCTTCTTGAAGATCCATTTATTCTCGATGGCTTGCCGATCATCGGGCAAGTCAACCAAAGTCCACACTTTGTTCTCATACATGGATCCCATCTCAGATTTCATGGCCTCAAGCCATCTCGCGGAATCTGGGCTCATCATCGCTTACTCATAGTTTGTAGGTTCATCATGGTCAAGTAACATGACCTCCAAAACTGGATTACTGTAACACTCTGGTGCGGACCTTACTCTGGTTGACCTACGAGGTTCGGTAATAACTTGATCTGAAGTTACATGATCATCATCATTAGCTTCCTCACTAATTGGTGTAGGAGTCATAGGAATAGATTTCTGTGATGAACTACTTTCTAATAAGGGAGCAGGTAAAGTTACCTCATCAAGTTCTACTTTCCTCCCACTCACTTCTTTCGAGAGAAACTCCTTCTCTAGAAAGGATCCATTCTTAGCAAGGAATGTCTTGCCTTCGGATCTGTGATAGAAGGTGTACCCAACAGTCCCCTTTGGGTATCCTATGAAGACACATTTCTCCGATTTGGGTTCGAGCTTATCAGGTTGAAGCTTTTTCACAAAAGCATCGCAGCCCCAAACTTTAAGAAACGACAACTTGGGCTTCTTGCCAAACCACAGTTCATAAGGTGTCGTCTCAACGGATTTAGATGGTGCCTTATTTAACATGAATGCAGCCGTCTCTAAAGCATAACCCCAAAACGATAGCGGTAAATCAGTAAGAGACATCATAGATCGCTCCATATCTAGTAAAGTACAATTACGATGTTCGGACACACCATTACGTTGTGGTGTTCCGGGTGGCATGAGTTGCGAAACTATTCCGCATTGTTTCAAATAAAGACCAAACTCGTAACTCAAATATTCTCCTCCACGATCAGATCGTAGAAACTTTATTTTCTTGTTACGATGATTTTCCACTTCACTATGAAATTCTTTGAACTTCTCAAATGTTTCAGACTTATGTTTAATCAAGTAGATATACCCATATCTGCTCAAATCATCTGTGAAGGTGAGAAAATAACGATACCCGCCGCGAGCCTCAATATTCATCGGACCTCATACATCAGTATGTATGATTTCCAACAAATCTATTGCTCGCTCCATTGTTCCGGAGAACGGCGTTCTAGTCATCTTTCCCATGAGGCATGGTTCACGAGTACCAAGTGATTCATAATCAAGTGATTCCAAAAGTCCATCAGAATGGAGTTTCTTCATGCACTTTACATCAATATGACCCAAACGGAAGTGCCACAAATAATTTGCACTATCATTATCAACTCTGCATCTTTTGTCTTCAATATTATGAATATGTGTGTCACTACTATCGAGATTCAACAAAAATAGACCACTCTTCAAGGGTGAATGAACATAAAAGATATTACTCATATAAATAGAACAACCATTATTCTCTGATTTAAATGAGTAACCGTCTCGCATCAAACAAGATCCAGATATAATGTTCATGCTTAACGCTGGCACCAAATAACAATTATTCAGGTCTAAAACTATTCCCGAAGGTAGATGTAGAGGTAGCGTGCTGACTGCGATCACATCAACTTTGGAACCATTTCCCACGCGCATCGTCACCTCGTCCTTAGCCAATCTTTGCTTAATCCGTAGTCCATGTTTCGAGTTGCAAATATAAGCAACAGAACCAGTATCAAATACCCAGGCACTACTATGAGCATTAGTAAGGTACACATCAATAACATGTATATCACGTATACCTTTGTTCACCTTGCCATTCTTATTATCCGCCAAATACTTGGGGCAGTTCCGCTTCCAGTGACCAGTCCCTTTGCAGTAGAAGCACTCAGTCTCAGGCTTAGGTCCAGACTTGGGCTTCTTCACTTGAGCATTGCTTGCCATTCCTCTTGACGTTCCCCTTCTTCCCTTTACCCTTTTTCTTGAAACTGGTGGTCTTGTTGACCATCAACACTTGATGCTCTTTCTTGATTTCTAGCTCCGTAGCCTTTAGCATTGCGAAGAGCTCGGGAATTGTCTTGTCCATCCCTTGCATATTATAGTTCATCACGAAGCTCTTGTAGCTTGGTGGCAGTGATTGAAGAATTATGTCAATGACACTATCATTAGGAAGATTAACTCCCAGTTGAATCAAGTGATTGTTATACCCAGACATTTTGAGTATATGCTCACTAACAGAACTATTCTCCTCCATTTTGCAGCTGTAGAACTTATTGGAGACTTCATATCTCTCAGTCCGGGCATTTTCTTGAAATATTAACTTCAACTCCTGGAACATCTCATATGCTCCATGATGTTCAAAATGTCGTTGAAGTCCCGGTTCTAAGCCGTAAAGCATGGCACACTGAACTATCGAGTAGTCATCAGCTTTGCTCTGCCAGATGTTCATAACATCTGGTGTTGCTCCTGCAGCGGGTTTGGCACCTAGTGGTGCTTCCAGGATGTAATTCTTCTGTGCAGCAATGAGGATAATCCTCAAGTTACGGACCTAGTCCGTGTAGTTTCTACCATCATCTTTCAACTTAGCTTTCTCTAGGAACGCATTAAAATTCAATGGAACAACAACACGGGCCATCTATCTACAACAACATAGACATGAAAAATACTATCAGGTACTAAGTTCATGATAAATTAAAGTTCAATTAATCATATTACTTAAGAACTCCCACTTAGATAGACATCCCTCTAATCATCTAAGTGATCACGTGATCCAAATCAACTAAACCATGTCTGATCATCACATGAGATGGAGTAGTTTTCAATGGTGAACATCACTATGTTGATCAAATGTACTATATGATTCATGCTCGACCTTTCGGTCTCAGCGTTCCGAGGCCATATCTGCATATGCTAGGCTCGTCAAGTTTTACCCGAGTATTCTGCGTGTGCAAAACTGTCTTGCACCCCTTGTATGTGAACGTAGAGCTAATCACACCTGATCATCACGTGGTGTCTCGGCACGACGAACTTTCGCAATGGTGCATACTCAGGGAGAACACTTGTACCTTGAAATTTAGTGAGAGATCATCTTATAATGCTACCGCCGAACTAAGCAAAATAAGATGCATAAAGGATAAACATCACATGCAATCAATATAAGTGATATGATATGGCCATCATCATCTTGTGCCTTTGATCTCCATCTCCAAAGCACCGTCATGATCACCATGGTCACCGGCGCGACACCTTGATTTCCATCGTAGCATCGTTGTCGTGTAGACAACTATTGTTTATACGAGTGTCGCTACCGCTTAGTGATAAAGTGAAAACAATTACAGGGCGATTGCATTGTATACAATAAAGTGATACGTCTCCAACGTATCTATAATTTTTTATTGCTCCATGCTATATTATCTACTGTTTTGGACCATATTGGGCTTTATTATCCACTTTTATATTACTGTTGGGACTAACCTATTAACCGGAGGCCCAGCCCAGATTTGCTGTTTTTTTGTCTATTTCAGTGTTTCGAAGAAATGGAATAACGAACGGAGTCCAAATGGAATGAAACCTTCGGGAACGTGATTTTCTCACCGAACATGATCCAGGAGACTTGGACCCTACGTCAAGCAACCAACAGGGAAGGCACGAGGTAGGGGGGCGCGCCCTCCCCCCCCCCCCAGGCGCGCCCTCCACCCTCATGGGCCCCCTGTTGTTCCACCGACGTACTTCTTTCTCCTATATATACCACGCACCCCGAGCGATCGACACGGAGCCAAAAACCTAATTCCACCGCCGCAACTTTCTGTATCCACGAGATCCCATCTTGGGGCCTGTTCCGGAGCTCCGCCGAAACGGGAATCCACCACGGAGGGCTTCTACATCATCATAGCCTCTCCGATGAAGTATGAGTAGTTTACCTCAGACCTTCGGGTCCATAGTTATTAGCTAGATGGCTTCTTCTCTCTTTTTGGATCTCAATACAATGTTCTCCCCCTCTCTTGTGGAGATCTATTCGATGTAATCTTATTTTTGCGGTGTGTTTGTTGAGATCGATGAATTGTGGGTTTATGATCAAGATTATCTATGAGCTATATTTGAATCTTCTCTGAATTCTTTTATGTATGATTGGTTATCTTTGCAAGTCTCTTCGAATTATCCGTTTGGTTTGGCCAACTAGATTGGTAGTTCTTGCAATGGGAGAAGTGCTTAGCTTTGGGTTCAATCTTGCGGTGTCCTTTCCCAGTGACAGAAGGGGCAGCAAGGCACGTATTGTATTGTTGCCATCGAGGATAACAAGATGGGTTTTTTATCATATTGCATGAATTTATCCATCTACATCATGTCATCTTGCTTAAGGCGTTACTCTGTTTTCATTAACTTAATACTCTAGATGCATGCTGGATAGCGGTCGATGAGTGGAGTAATAGTAGTATATGCAGGCAAGAGTCGGTCTACTTGTCTCGGACGTGATGCCTATATACATGATCATACCTAGATACTCTCATAACTATGCTCAATTCTGTCAATTTCTCAACAGTAATTTGTTCACCCACCGTAAAATACTTATGCTCTTGAGAGAAGTCACTAGTGAAATCTATGGCCCTCGAGTCTATTCTCTATCATATCAATCTTCCATCACTTTATTATTGGTTTGCTTTTTTACTTTGCTTTTTATTTTACTTTGCATCTTTATACCAAAAATACCAAAAATATTATCTATCATCTCCATCAGATCTCACTCTCGTAAGTGACCGTGAAGGGATGGACAACCCCTAATCGCCTTGGTTGCGTTGAGCTATTTGTTTTGTGTAGGTACGAGGGACTTGCGCGTGGCCTCCTACTGGATTGATACCTTGGTTCTCAAAAACTGAGGGAAATACTTACGCTACTCTGCTGCATTATCCTCTCCTCTTCGGGGAAATCCAACGCAAGCTCAAGAGGTAGCAAGAAGAATTTCTGGCGCCTGTTGGGAGTCTACATAAAAGTCAACATACCAAGTACCCATCACAATCCCTTATCTCTCGCATTACATTATTTGCCATTTGCCTCTCGTTTTCCTCTCCCCCACTTCACTCTTGCCGTTTTATTCGCCCTCTCTTTTCCATTTGCCTTTCTTTGCGCTTGCTTTTGTTTGCTTGTGTGTTGGTTTGCTTGTTTGACGCGATGGCTCTTCTGAGGTTTGGTGATCTTCACCTTAAAAGGTTAGAAGAGATAGAAAGTAACGTCAGGAGCTTTATGGTTATACAATTTGAGCATAATAGTTTCTTCAGAAACGAGCTTAAAGAACACAAAAATTTTATGAGTTATATGAATAAAGAGCTCGATGATATGTCTAAATATTTCAATGGTATAAGATCCCAAATTGCTCGTCTTGAGAAGTTGACTGCTGAAATTTCGGATAAGCAGGCTACCTTAGTCAATAATATGGCCGCTAAACCGAATTCCTATGAAAGTCAAGATGAATATCTAAAAGTTATTGATGTATCTCCTATCAAATCTTTGTTTTGCAATATGAATCTTGATAATGATGGGACTGATTATGATCCACCTTTACCTAGAAGGCGTTCTAAAATTTCGGAGTTTTTAGATCTTGATGCTAAAATTGATAAAAGTGGGATTGAAGAAAGTAAAACCCTAGATGTTGCTAAACCCACTATTTTGGATCT